>PVIR01012633.1:0-37174 GCA_004026965.1 Petromus typicus
ATTTACATTGCCTTCTGCTTCATATGATTGATTAAATTTATTGTATATTATGTGCTTATAGTAAAATAACAGAGTGTGCTAATGTGATTTTACTTAACATTTGCCTGTCTTATCAGACTTACTGGTTGTAAAAATGAGCACAAAACTAGTACTACTTCAAACATCAGGAACTTCCTCTAAATACCAGAAATAATAACTACAATGAGTGGACTTTTAAAAAATGTATTCATTATCTAAATATAGAAAAACAATGACAGTTTAGGACATTGAGACAATAATAGAGAAGAGTAGAAATAGACACAATCAGAAATTAAGGTTAATGAAAGAAATCAAGGACCGTATTTATTAATAAAACCCAAGAACAAAACTAAGTCTGTGCAGTTAAAAATGTATTATTCTCAAAAAAACCTCAGCACCCTCTTTAGAAATCTTATTGAACCAAGTTTCTTTCCTAATTTGAAGATGTCATTATAAAGATTCTAATGGTTTTCAGATATCATGTTAAATTTTATAGAAGTAGAAGCTTAACTTTTGGAAAGTTGTGCATAACTTCATATGAAGCAGTACTACATTCTTAAACATCTTTCTAAAAAAAAAAAACTCTTTATGCAGACCTCTATCCTACCACTTACTAAAAAGTACATTTATGTCTCTCTCTTATTAAACTGCAAACTCTCTGAATAGAGATGTCTTAATTATTGTATTCTTAAATTTATATCTGCATCCAAAGGGATGGGATATTTCCTTGCTAATAGTTTTTCTGAATACAATAACTATGTTCCCACAAAGTTCCTTGCTCATTTTGCTTTATTTCCTCAATAGTTGCCATTAACTTCTTTGAACTTACATTGTATTAGTTCTTGACCTCCTTTCATTTTATGAATATTTTACTAATATACAAGTTGTATATACATGACATTTATCAGCTCTAATGCTCTTAAGACATTGTTTAATATAGGATATACTCAAAGTAAATATCATGTCAGTAAATGAAAAAAAAATGATAGCAAAATCCAGCACAAAATATACTACTTAACTGCATTCTAAGGGTTTTTATTAACTTCCACTGAATTTCTAGAATTTTCTTACTGCTGGGAAACTAGCATCAATATAAGTAACTGATCTTTTTAGGATCACATTCTTAGCAAGCAGAGAGTTTGGAGCAAGAAGCTAGATCTCTTCATACGCTAGAGTTGGCACAACACTTCTTCATAGAGCTGCAAGAACAGTATTCAGGAAGACTGATTTCAGATTCAGCTTGTTAGAGGGATGAAGCTTTAATCTCAACTATGGAACAGAAATAGATCTGGGATTGATTTAATTATATTAGTAACTGAAAGGAGATCCGTATATTTTACCGGTTACATATGGATGGTACAAAATTATCACTCTGTTGCAAAAGGTAAAGGCTCAACATGTATTTCTTTCCAGGAGGTCAGTCCCAGTGTACATGGAAGAAGACTGGGAAAGTCCTTTATTGGAAGGACTACACTTATCATAAGTCTTAAACTTACTCCAACTCTTTAAAACAAGGTATATTTTATTATTTCAAAATACAGTATAAGAAAGACACTTGGTCTTGAAAAAGATGTTGATTGCTCCTATTGTAGTGGAAGTGAGTTGGCCAGAATGAAATGCATATGTACCTTGGAAAGGTGTAGCTTTATGAAATGTACTTTACCAAGGGGGAGAATCCAGATGACTAAGCCAGAAAATTGCAATGAAGTAGCTGAATGAATGCACTGATTCAGGTGTTCTGTTTTGTACTTAAATAAAATTTACTAAATGTACATGGAATTAGTTTCATTATGATTAATTTTACTTTTGATAATACTTAATAGTTAGCCACACCATAGAAGCAGGCAAAAAAAAGAGAGGGAGGAGTGGAATCACAGTTCTTCCCTGTTGGAAGAGTTATTACAAATTATAAACAGAAGCAAAAGCTGCTTCTGAAAGACTGCTCCTACTTAGACATAAGTACTTTTGGGGAGACTGCCTCATGACTTCCCAGTGCAGGGGAAATAATGTATTCTACAGGCTCAGTTCACTCAAGCTTTAAGGTTTTTTTTTTTTTTAAATAATTGATTATATTAGTACATTTTATATACACACTGTGATCACAATCAACATTGAAAATTTGTCCCAGTATATGACATGACTTAATTCTCATTTTGCCCATTTTCCTGCCCACCGTCCTGCCCTCTGTATACATAAGCTTTGTTTCCTTTATTTTTATTAACATCACATTATCCCTCACATTACCTACCTCCCTTTACCATTTGAATATTTTCTATTTCACAACATCTTATCATACACTCCAGAACTGATTTATATCTTCAGTTTCTCCTACCAAAGAAAAGATATGGTATGTACACATCTGTGACCTATTTATTTCACTTAGGACATATTCATAAGTGAAATAAACAAGCTTTAAGCTTTGATTATTTTTCTTACTAGAGAAGAGCCCGAAGAGGCTTGCCTTTCTCTACTATCTGCAATAGTTCTAAATTTTAAAGTGGGTTAAGTGGGAAAACAAATTTATAGAAGATTTTTCTTAAAAAAGTTTTGCCTGACTCATAAGAAAGTTCTTGGTGTAGACTTCCACTCCCTTGTCTTCTTTTATTATTTTATTTATTTATTTATTTGTTTGTTTGTTTGTTTATTTATTTATTTTTGAGACAGAGTCTCACTTTGTAGTTCAGGCTGTTCCTGAGCTCAGGCTCCAACTCACATCAGAGCAATTCTCCTGCCTCTGCCTCTCGAGTGCTGGGATCACAGATGTGAGCCACCACAGCCGACACTGTGGTATGTGATACTGGTTGCTGCTGGGCGTGAGTCTCCACACCCAGTATGGTATGTGGTGACCAGGGATCGAACCTGGGTTCTTGCGCTTGCAAGACAGGCGCCGGAACCACTGAGCTAACTCCCCGGCCACTCCCTTGTCTTCTTAAGCCTTACAATCTTTGTTATTTTCACTGCTGAGCCATCTGTAGCATTTTGTCATGTTTAGGGTTTTGGCTGCTCAGAACAAGCCAGCGCTTGCCGAAAACCGGCTCCATTAGTAGCTCAGAAATGTACTCTGTTCCTGAACAGTTCACCATATGCAAATAGGGTGAAATTCTGTTTTAACTAATGAAACTCGTAACTCAGGGTGTTTTATTAGCCAATGAGATCTTTAAGCTCATAACCAATGGAATTGCTAGGCCCATATGCCAATGAAGGATAAGTCTTACAATGTTTTAACCAATAGGATGATGCTAAATACTGTTTCTTTAACCCGTCCTCTCCCAGAGGGTATAAACAACCCGGATCTAGGGGAGTCAGGGCAGTAAATCTGAGGACAGATCCCAGACTGCCTTCTAGACTCCCGACTGCTTCTTCCATTCTCCCGCATGTATCTATGACACTTGAGCTGGAAACACTGGCAGCAATTTGTCGCTGCAGGGTACGCAGGGATACACACCTCACAGTGCTCGCTGAAAGTAGATGGAACTCTTATACTGGTACAAATCCCCATTATGGAGTGCAATCATGATGTGTATATTTAATGTACCAATAAAGATAATTAAAAAAAAAAAAAGAAAGAAAGTAGATGGAACTCAAAGTATTCTGTCACCGACGTATAAGCTTCAAGACTGTATACAGTAGATTTGACTCAATCCACAGCACTATTAAAAATTTGAATCTTAATTGTGTCTGCCCAACAACATGAAATGCACCTAACATTATAACTTACTTCAACCTTTCAAAATTTAAATCTTGTTTACTCCACAATGTTCATGATCTCACATGTCTGATATCTCTCTTGAAATCACCTTTTAAATAAAATTGCAACTAAAAGTTTTTTTTTCCTATACCCAGTGCATGTTGTTACTTGATTTATCTCATTCTTAGTTGGTGTCTGCTGAATTCCAGGAGCAAATAGAAATCTGTTCTACAAAATAAAAGTAAATTAGGGCATTTAGTCTGAAGTCATGATAGTTTTCAGGTTGTGGAGAATTCTATTAGAAAAACAGAGCTTAGTTTGAGCTATTGTAGGACAGAGCATCCTTTTAATTTGACAAGTTCTTCTTGGCATTTTTGACCCCGAATTCCATCACCAAGATTGCCACAGGGGGAACTGGAGACATCACTTCCAGTCACAAACAACTCCAAGTCACTTAGTAAATCCTGGTTACATTTTGTTTGCTCTTCAACTTTGAATTAATACAAAGCTGGTCTTTCCAATCATGTTGTACCTCAGACTTATGAAAGCCTTGTAGTGAACACAATAGGGGCACTTTATGTATTTATTTTTCTTATTTATTATTATTTTGTTATGATTTATTCACAGTTGCTGATCTACAGCTCTAAATTCAGATTTGGTCCACTTTGCTATCCACTTCTTCCATATAAAATTTTTCAAAAAATTAAATAATGGGTCATATGTGAAGGCAAGGTAACTGTAATTTTTTTAAAGATCTCTATAAATGAATCTAACAACTAAAAGGAATACTTTTGGGACTTAAATCCACAGATTTAGAACTACCAGGTGTTAATAAGTGAGCATTACCTTGGTTAAATATTTATTATTGACACTGGGACTAATGGCCATTCGTTGATTACAGTTGTCACATATTGTATGGCAATAACTCAAATACTTCTCAAGAAGCATCTATTCATAAGAGAAATAATCTGGAAGCATCTCAATTCATTAAAAATAAGCAAATTTATTTAAAGTTGAACTTCCTAGTTCTTTCAACAGCTACCATGGGAAATTAGAAGTTAAGAGATGTAAACATCATCCAACTCTGTGGGCTGTGTATGTGTTCCTTTTAAGTTTATTATTGTTGTTTAGGTAGCAGCCTGCTGGAGAAGTATTATACAGAGCAGGTTTATAGAAACAATTACCAGGACTTGCTCAATGTCAGAGTCACCAGCGCAACATATCTTCAAGCACTATCAGGACTCTTTAACATTATCTGCATGTTATGATTACCAAGAGAAATTTTTAAACTCATAGATGTCTGGATCTCACCAGGAGCAATTTACATAATCAAAATCTGTAGATATAATACTGAGTTTAGAATTTCAAAAATTATCTAGGTGAAAGTCATTGCTTAGAAAAAATAAGAAAAATGCTCACTATATTCCAGATATTGGCTGCATAGAAGAGCTAAAATCCACTTTTAATTTTGTCACAGAAATTCTTCATCATGTAGTCTTTCACTGAATCCTTATGATTATTTTATGAAGCAAGTACCATTACTATCCTGTCTTATTCTGTTTGTGCTGCTATAATAAGATATCTAAAACTGTGTGATTTATGAACAACAGAAATTTACTTCTCACAGTTCTGGAGTCCAGGCTGTCACAGGTCAAGGTTCCTACAAATGTGTGAAGAGCAAATTACCCACAGACCCAGGTGAAAGGAATTGCTCTAATCATAAACAAAGCCTTCATTCTGACAAAGGGAGCATTCTCTACCTTCTGTTTCACAAGTTCATAGTTCCTTCCATGAGGGCTCTACCTTAATGACTAATCATCTCTTAAAGGATTAACCTCTTAATACTATTACATTGTTTATTAAGTTTCAGCATATGAATTTGTAGATGATATGTGCATTCAACCCATAGCGCCTCCACTTATAGTTGATGAAATTAGATTATTACAAAGAGAAAGCCACTTGTCAATGCATAAACAGCTTGTCGGCTACCTAGAGACTTCATGTCTAAGAAGTGGGATGTCAGAGCTTGGGCCCCTAGCCATTATACTACACTGCTTCCCAAACTCTTTTTATAGCTGGCTGTCTTTGTCTTCATTTTCTATACTAAAATATTAATTTAAAAAACTAAACAAACTTCAGTGCGATGTTCTTGTTCTTGCAAAATCAACTTTAATATTTTGACCACTGTGCCATGTAAGTTTGTATTTCCAAACCTACCCTGAGTCTTCAGTTGATATTCAATCAGTGGAATATAACTAAAGTTGTCAGCCCTCTGCTTTCCCACACTAGTGAATGGGAAGTTAATTTACACCAAACATCATGCCAATGAAGAGACATTAATGCTCTTTCTATTAGTTAGCCTTTCTATCTCCTTGGGTGGTAAAGATAAATTCACATTAACTAAATAGAAAAAATATTTTAATTATCATTTCCTTATGATAGCAAAACTTCAAGTGAACTGGATTGCAAATAATGCAGCTAGAGAGAGCGTGCATTTCTTCATCATTGAGAAGCACAGAAGACCAATCTATTTGACATTGAAGGCCTTCAAAAGTGACTATTGTTCATAGTTTACACAAATGAAGTTTACACAATGTAGTTTTCTCTTGGAATCCTACAGAAACAAATACAGATATGGCTGGTATGACTCATGTTCAGAAAAACGTAATAATCTTCTATTTGGAATTCAGAACAGGCAAATCTGCATTGTTATTTTGTCTTCTTTCCCTTCTAAATGTATTGCTGCAGTTCAATATTAAATCCTAAGGATATGTACATTTTTCACTTTTAATTCTCTGCTTTTAGCAATAAACTGTAGATGGCTCCTAGAACAAAAAGACAGTGGATGATGATGGAGGAGGACAAAAACAATTTTTTGTGCAGCTGACACTTATAACAACTTTAACATGAAAACAGATCGGTAACTCCTCAGATATTTTAAGATAATTAATTGATAAAAGGATTAAGTTATTGTTGATACATGTTTACACTGGTATTTTATATGTATTATAAAACATAGGTTGATAGCATAATACTATTCTTTATATTTCTATTATAAATATAATATATTTATAATATAAATATAGCTATATTATAACTATATTTAATAAGTTATATTATAAACTAATTTATGGTCACAAAATTTATATGCTAAAAATCTGCTTTCCAATATCTCAGAAAGTAACTGCATGGATATGGTCTTTTAAGCAGTCAATAATTTGAAATGTGGTCATTAATGCATGGCCTATTCTACTAGGACTGGTGTCCTTATCATAGAAGGAGATTAGACAAAATGTACATAGAAGGAGGACCATGGAAAAACCCAGAGAAAACAGTGTCTGCAAGCCCAGAAGATAGCTTAGGAGAAACTAACTTTGACAACATGTTGGTTTAAGACTTCAGACCTCCAGAATAAGTTCTGGAATCTATACACAAATTTCGAAGAAAATGAATTTCTGCTACTTATTTTCTGAGAAAATTCTTGAATTATATATGTATTTTCTGAGAAAATAAGTCTTTTAATTTGGCCTATTAATAATTTTGTAGATAAACTTGCTCTTCAAGTTAGAATAATATCTTCTGCTTCATTAATGCTTTTTATTTTTTAGTATCTTATTGTGCTGTTGCTTTGGATTTTCACTAGTCCTGGACAGAAATCAAGATATATATTCTGCTTGTCCTTTTACTTAAAACACAATTTACTCCAAAATAAACAAAACAAATGACATCTAGACAAGCAATTGTTATGGATTTCTGTAAGATTAGTTTTAATTTTCATAAAGTTAAAAACTTACTGTCTCATTTGAAAGGATAAAGAAACTTTGCTCAAAAGAACAAAATAGCAAAACAGCCAAAATTGATCATTTAGGGTTGAAATATGACTATATTGTCATTACTCAATTGCATGGTAGCTCTTAGAGGGTGCTGGTACAAACTCCCATACTACTTTGACCTCTGAATGGCAGATATCAAATAGAAAGGCATATTGTGTGGCTCCTTGACCTTTTGAACGCTAAAGACTGGAATGCTCTACAAATTATATAAAACTTTCAGCAGATAGAAAATATATTTTTAATTGGTATTTAAATATATTCTTATAAAATAGTTCTGTAACTGTTCTCAATAAGAATTAATAACTTTAAAGTGTCTAATCTCACTGTGTAACAGGTATTTCCCCTATTTAATAATTACTTTTTCTTCCAACATTATTTATTAGTTTTATCTTTTTTTTGGAAAACAACCTTTCTAACTCCATCTCAGTGATTCATAAATTTACAATAAAAGGGAAGACTGATACTAATTCCTACATAAGCATTGTTTTAAAATTACATAGAACATAACATGTATTTAGTAGACTGATTTTCCTGTTCTTGTGAATTCAATAATTGTGGCTTAAATAATAATAATTAAAATACATTCCAGTAGGGTTCTTTTCATAAACTATCTACAGGAGACATAAAAATGAATTATTATTTAGGAAAATTATAAAACAATTTTCAATATTCTTGAAATATACTTCCATATATATGTAGAAGATTTTTTAGATAGTCTAAGAAATTATTCAGACATTGAAATAGTGATATTTCATATAATGTAGATACGTTAATCACCTTTTTCACTGCTCAGACACAGTACCTGTCAGCCACAGTTTGAGGGAGGAGAGCTCTGTATTGGCTTGATTTTAGTTCAAGTTATCCAGCTGCAAGCCGGAGCACATAAAGGAAGGGCCTGGTGGAGGAGAGCTGCTTACTACATGGCAGCCAGGAAGCAGAGTGTCAAGAGAGGGGCTGGGAAAAGGGATATACCAACTCCAGCTTCCAACAATAAGTCAGCGATAGCACCCCCATTACCAGGTCACCTTCCAAACCCCTCGAAGGGAGGCATCTTAGATCTAAACTATAACATTCTCTTCCCAGACCCCCAGTGACTGACAGTAAACTCTTCATGCCAGATGGGTTTAGTCCATCTCAGAGAGCTGGCAAAGCAGTAATGGCTCAAGTATCACTGAAAACTACAAGTTCAAAGTCTCCTCTGAGACTTAAGATAAATTCTTAGCTGTGAACCCCTGAAGAAGTCACAAAGAAGGCAAGTACTGCTCATCAAAAATGGCACAGGATAAACATTCCCATGCATGAATTAGAAGGAAATCAGATGGGACAGACTCAAACCCAGCAGGGAGAACATTAAAAAGTATTTCTATGGCCAGTATCCAGGGAAAATTATGACCAGATACCTAAATCCTAATTGGATGTGAAGCCCCTCTCTACGACATTTTCAGCAGTTGTAGCCATTATGGCTTCTCTCTTAGGGTGGTTTTTCTCACTCTTTTTGGCTTTCCTTAGGTATTCCATGATTTTGGATTCTCCAACTTCCCAGAGTTTCCCCTGTACTTTTGGCTTCAAGCTCACAGCTTTTCCCCTCTCCACACCATAGTGATTGGCCTCCCAATCCTTCTGAAATCTGAATAGAAGTCTCCGTGACTCTGCAGTTTTTGCATTCTGCATGCCTAAAAGCCCAGTACCATAATGATGATGCCAAAGTCTGCTACTGACTCCAGAAGTAGCCTGCAAAGACTCTTTGCCTCATGCCTGCAAAGGCTACTGAGTGCCTAGATGGCTGGTCACTGCAAATGAATCTCAGAGAATGAATTCTGTAGATAACTCTCCAGGTCCTCCTCAGGTAAGGTTGTCTTCTCAAAGCAACATCTTTCATTTTTGCATCTCTAAGCCTGTGAAAAGTAGGTTCTTGTTGATTTCCAAGGTGTCCTCAAAGCTTCTTTCCTACTATTCTTTCGTAAAATAGTTAGCTTCTTTCTATTGTTAATCTTCTCAGGAATCTAAGGCTCCCTACAAATTTATGCCTCCAAATTCCACAGGTGTTTTCTTTCTGGTGAACTCAAACTTTAAAACATCACTCAGTTTTGCTGTTTTCTCTTGATTCTCAATGTAAAGTTGGCTAAAAACCTTAAACAATACTCATGGCATTGCTTATATATTAGGATGCATTGAAATTTCCTCTACCAGATTAATTAATCTCTCACCCTGGATCTCAGTAGCCTACAAACTTTCAGAAGATGAGCAAAATGTACACAAGTTTTCTGCCAGAGCATAACAGACATAATCTGGAGTCCAGCTGCCAGTGGAGTCCTTGTTCCCATATGAAGCATCCTGATTCTTGTCTTTCCCATCTACATTTCTCACAATAACTCTTATGTCCTAAGCTTGACCAGAATCTTCCATTAAGCTCATCTTGTAGCATTCTTGGGCTTCTCTAGCTGCCATCTCTAAACCATTCCAAATTCTTTCTGAAAACCAGCTTCAAAGGCTTCTGAGCCACACGGTCAGATAGGGTCACAGCAATGACTTCACTTCTCTGTTGCCAAAGTCTGTCTTAGTTGCTTTCCTTGTTTCTGGGACAAAATGCCAAACACCCACAATTTAAGAGAGGAGGGATTTCTCTTGGCTCATGCTTCAGTCCATAGTAGGATACTCCAAAGCAAGACAGCATGGCAGAGAGATATGGTCCACAGAGAACAGAGAGCCAGTGGAGCAGACAAGCAGACAGATGCACCCTTCCAAGTCATAACCACAATGGCTTAATTTCCTAGCCACTTCAGACTGTCTAACAATGAGTCAGCTATCTTGCTTTCATAATCCAAACATCTTCCATACACATGAGGCTTTGGGGATGTTAGATCTAAACCGTAATGGTAGAGAAAGGTTCTTATTTGTGCAATATTTTCTTAAACTTTCTGAGTTATCATCAGTGGGGTCATTATGATTTGTATCAGCAAAATGCCCTATTAGAAGTTGCCACGCTGCACTCAAACATGGGCTTTGACATCCACATGAATGATCTTCCCATTCTGTGATAGGTGCATTTCAGAGGGGGATTTTTTGGTTTTGTGTTGTTTTATTTTGTTTTTTGGCTTTCCTATTAAGCTATAAGGCAAATTACATGATAAGAACTTTGTATATGAAAGTGTTTATTGTCTCTTAATTTTAATAAATAACAAACAACAGTGATATACTCGAGACTCTCAACTTTTACAGGCTAGGAGGTGTATTGGTAATTGAATTTAATTCTCTCCCACCATGAGATTCCTCTTACATCCCAGGCATTATGCCACTTGCCTCTATGAGGGACATCATTAGACACAGCAGGGGAAACTCTTCACTATATCTCCAGTAATGATGTGAACTTATAGTCCATTCTTTTTAAAAATATCCATGCTCTTCCTCTCAGATTGCAAATCAACACGATGGATTTCTGCACTAATGCTTCATTTTCCCCTCATGGGTACTGTCACCCTTATAATTAAATACAATTTCCCTTGAAGTGTCAAGTGTGGAGTACATTTTAAGTTCATCTTTAGCAAGTGGACATCATCTCATGCATCTTGTGTTTGGCCGTTATTTCTGGATCCATCTTTCTTTCTGCTCTCATGATTTTGCTTGCTTTATTCCTCCTACACCTTTGAAAGTATTTTCATTTTTCCATTATATATAGATAGATATATCCATATATAGACAGATAGATAGATAGATATCCATATATATATATATATATATATATATATAATGAAATATATAGATATATATCTTGAAAATATTCAAAACACTTCTGAAACAAAGCATCCAACCAATTTGGTTGAACTCACATTTCTTTTCTTGGCTTTGATTAATGAAGCCAAATTATCTGTAACATCCTGGATTCTGTATCTGATCTGGGACAGCTTATGAGTGATAAATACAACACAAAATAAATAAGTATAACTGCAGAAGATTCTAAACAGGTTTCTTATATAAGAATTATTAGACATAAAAATAGTTCCTTGTGGAAAATAAAGAAGAAAAAAACCATGCTTGCTAGTCATTAAAAGTTAAGGAAAAGCATTAAAAATTCTAACATGGAAAATCATACTTTCCTGAAAACTAGGCTGACCACAAGCTACAAGACTCCAAGTGAACTCATTTGTAAACCAAATGATTTCATAAAGATTCTGCTTAGAAAAAAATTCATTCCTTTACATAATACTTTAGTCTCTTACAAACATTTATTTAAAATATTTCAAATAGTTCCATCCAACTGCTTTCTCTTTGCGCTGGCCTCCTACCCAGCACCTTTAAATTGGGCAGCAGGAGACATTGTACTGAACATATTATCTTTATAATTTCACAGGCCCCTCAGCTGGAGTTCAGGATCAATTCTCACACTTTAATCCTATCTGCCAAAGAATTTTTAAACTACATAACTGAAAAATAACCTGAGCTGTAATTTATGGATCTTTCCTCCACAGGAAATAGATAGTTAAAGATGGTTTTTAGTACAAATCACCTTACAATATTGTGAAATCTGAGTGGCCTTAGGAAAACTATGGCTCCCATAAATAAAAACAGCAAAACAGAACACATCAGCAACATCAAAACAGTCTGGCAGGTCTTATGTCTTCAATAAAAGATAAATTCTGGACTTTATCCCATTAAGTCCCTTATTATAATCCTCTTTATAGAAAGTTTAAATGTAATTCAGTATATTCCAGGTACTCTCTTGATAGGATATTCTGATCTCCCTATCATTTAAATTCCTGATTATAATATTATGACTTTTGTAAAAGCATAACATGCCATGTGAACATGTATTCACTGGGATGTATACATATAGTTTAAAAATATGATGACTTAGAAACCTTATTTATATGTTAAAGTCCATAATACTTACTCAGACTTTCCCATATATGCAGTTACCTTTTTGACATCCATATTTAGACTAAGAGAAGAGCAGTATGTCTAATATTGCATTTATCATCTTCTCTGCTCACACTGAGTCCTCTTGCCAGGGTCATATCACCAGGATGGCCATGGCTATCTTGCTGGCACATGTGTTGAGCACCGTTAGTCCAGTGCCTCTTAAATAACACTTTACCCTTTTCCTTTTGCCTTAGCTTTATTGTAGCATCTGACCTGGACAAGCACCGCAGGACTGTCAGGGTCTTTTCTTTGGCCTTTAAGTTTAGACTCTGGTGCTCTTTCAGACTTACTTCTTCAATCTCATGCTCCTTTGGAAATTCACTGTACTATCAAGTTCCCTTTATCCTTTTGACCTGTCCTCACTTCTCTGTACAACAGAGGTCTTGTCCTGTGACTTCTCCTTACTCAGAGATGCAAGTGTTCCTACAGCTAAGTACTTGAATATGATTTTCCTGTTAATTCTATTTGCTCAACAGATACTGTGGCAAAATAGCTCACATAAATCAACTTAAAGTAGGGAAGAATTATTTTAGGTCAGTTTGAGAAGTTTCAGTTCGTATTTTGCTGGATCCTTTGTCTCTGGGCCTCTGGTGAGGCAGAAAACATCACAACAGAAAGACATTACAAGAGAAAGCTGCTCACCATGGCAGGCAGGAGCCAGCAATAAAAGGAGAGATTCCCAGGGGAAGGGGCCAAGAACCAAGCATAGACTTTGAGCGACTTGCTTCATGCAATCAGGATACATTGTGCAATTTCCATCAACTTCAAGAATGCCATTAAATTATGGGTCTGTTGATGGATCAATTGACTGGTCCAGTTATATCCCCCATGATCCAGCAGCCCATCACACGACAAACAAGGCTTCAACACAGTGTATCCGTGAGGGTACAGTAGATCCCTGTGGAAACACCCACCATATGTCTGTGTCTCACCCACCGGACTGTGACCAATTTGGGGCTGTCAGGGAGTGCACGCCACTTGCCGTGCCATGTAATTCATATATTTTCAGGGCAATATTATCCTTAGTATTCCAGCTTCCTTTGCATATTTTTTCAAGAGCAGTTCATTTGACAGTTTCCTTGTTTATGATTTTTTAAAAAATGTGCAGAGATATACCAATGATTCTATTACATATAAAAACATATTTAATGAGCATTAAATCTTGTCAAAAATGTAAAGGTGCTTATCTTGGAGACATTATAAAGGTCACTTAATTTACTAAAGATATTTATATATTATTAAAATGAAGATCTTACAAAACCTGAGAGAAATTCTAGATTGTATCATTTCTTTTTTTCCCCTTCTTCTCAATAAGAATATTTTCTCTCTTGAATTTACAGTGTAGCCATTAAGTTTATTTATATGATGTAAATGATAAAGCCTTTTGTAAAAAAAAAAAAAACAAGAAGTATTAATTTGCTCCTTAAGACTACTCTTATTATTTTCCCAAGATAAATTTATTTAACTTCAGAATAACTTTAGAAAGCACATTTCAGGTATAATGTGTACGGCATTAATTATAAACAATTTTTATATGAAGGAAGAATATATTTCCTTCAACTAGCTAGTCCTGTTTAACATTGCAAAATGTGCAATGCATTTTATAGTAGACTTCCAGATAACTTCTTTTAAATAATGGAATATTTATGTATACGGTAAGACAGCAAAGCTAAAATATTAGTCACACTTTTCCATTTGGGAAACTTTAGTGTTTCTTGAAGCAACATGATAAAAATCTAAGTTTAACAAATATAGTAAGTTTGTGGTTCATTCCAGCTTTGTGACCCCGTGCCTGTCTTTTCCTGTTTAGTTTTTAGCTTACGTGGTTACATAACCATTGCTGTTGCTTAAAGGTCAGCCAAGAGTAAAGTTATATCTTGCTGGAGGGGTGAGATGTAAACAATGTCTGATCTTGCCCTGCCATTTCTCTTAAATCTTCCACAGAGCTGGGTGAAATTGTGCCAGTATTCATAAAAGAAGATTATGTTTTAGAATCTGTATTGTATTATTCAATAAATATTTCAAGGTGTCTGCAAACAGGGATTAATGGATTTTATATTTCAGGAAACCAGAAAAGTATCAGCTCAAAGAATTAAATAAAACACTCACGTTTGATGCTCATGTAAACTGTAACTTAAAATAAAACGTGTGTAAACTTCCTTTTCCTTTTACTTCATTTTCTTGTCATAAAATAATGCAGAATGAAATGAAATGAGACAGAAGTGAAAGGAGAGAAAAACTATTTAAAATTGACCTTTACCCTGAAAAGGATGCTTTCTCCAGCCAGCAGTGCCAACAGTCAGTGACAGTGTCTGACTAAAATTAAAATATTTGGATGAAAAATGCAACTTTGATTCTCAGCACTGTTTGTAACGGTCAGAACTGGAGGTATCTGGACACAAGGGGACAGTAGCTAAACCACAGAAAGGCTTCAACAGAAACTTTTGGTGTAGTCGGTATTCAAATGTTCATTCAAATGTCAAATGACTGGATTCTTTGGGAAAAATCTTTGCTTTTAAAGGAAATTTTGTCATTACTAATAAAGACTGTATAAGATAGTCATTCAATCCTCGCACTGGAGAAGTTCATTATTTATTTAAATGAGTTTTTAACCATTGTAAAAGTACAAATACCTAGTGTATCCCCTATGTTGGTGTTTCTGTCTGTTTCTGCCTCAGAAAAGGGATTCTACTCCCTATAATATGCTGTAATAATGACAGAAGCTTTTTTCCCTATAACACTTACACTTATTTTAAACGCTATTCTTTTTTTAAAAATTTTATTTTATTGGTATACCACTCATTTTAGTCCCTAGTTCCTAACAAATTGATGCACACAGCAGAGCCAGTAATGGTGTTGTTTGGGAATTTTTAAAAACGTAAAAATTATATTTACACACATCCTAAAATGAAATATTGTCACGTAAAATATGAAATAATTATATAATACTAGGAGAGAAAAATGACTTTCATAATTACTCCATGATATCCATGGAGTAATTTAGTACTTAAATTTGTTCTTAACATAGAATTCCTTAAACAGCAATGTCAGTATCTCCATAAATGATGATAAACCACTTCCTCAAGTTTATGAATTGAGTTCTGAATGTACTTTAGATAAATTCTTCACTATACAAAAGCAGTTGTAATTCTGTTTGTTCCAATTAACGTGCTAGGCTTTGAGAGATTATAGTTTTGGCTATAGCCACCCAATTTATAAATGAGTATAGATTTCAAAATTTTCATAAATTTAAGAAACATTATGACATATTATGTCACTCACATCTTTTTTGTGAACAGATACCATCCTTTTATTTTTGAGTGCATAAGTGTAATATAGTAAAATATTTATGTATATTTTCATTTTGATGAATTAAACCTTTGAGAGTTAATTCCTTAAATATTCAAATGCACCATTTCCACTTAAGAGAGAAATGAGAATTAATCATGCTGTGCTTGTGGCCATATAATAAAAGTCCTACATACTAGACAAAGATTGGGCAGAAAGGTATGCCAAAATTATAAGTAGTAGAATAATAGTCTAGCTAAATCTATCTGTTCTTGAATTTTTAAAAAATAGAATGGCCCAGGTTTCATTTTTATGTCTATTAATTTAGAGACTTTGTGGGCAGTGCTCATTAATCTGAATTTTTAGTTCCTTGTTTTATGTCTGAAGCCTGTCATTCTGGACAGTATAGTATTTACTCCTCTCTTTAGGACACATTTTTGATATTGTGAACAACAAAAGTGTGCTTTCTTTTGGCAGATTCATTCATGCACGTAACATAACTTGATCATTTTTGTCCCCTCACGCCCCGCCTTACCCTGTTCCTCTCTCTACTTTCACATGTTTGGGAAGGTCATCATATGTGTATCATGTTTTGCACCAATTGTCCTCCCTGTGCATACACACCTCTTAGTCCCCTCTTCTTGTCCAAGAATAGGCTCATCTCTGTATCTTTGTTGTTCTTTCAGATTCCATCTATCAGAGAGAAGACATGATATTTATCTTTCTGCATCTGGCTTATTTCACTTATTTCTTAATAGTCTCCAGATCTATCCATTTCTTTGCAAATGACAGAAATTTGTTCTTCCTTATGACTGCATAGTACTCCATGGTGCACGTGTGTGACATTTTCTTTATCTATTCATCTGTGGGTAGGCATCTAGGCTGGCTCTGTGTCTTGGTAACTGTTAGGGAATGCAGGTGACCCTACTGTGTGCCTCTGGTTGGCACCATGGAGTGCACATCTGAATTAAATGACAGCTCTGTTTCTAGTTTTTGAGAAAAATTCAAATTGATTTTAATAGTGGCTGTGTTAATTTACACTCCAACAAGTAAGGTGAAAGATTCTTCACAGGCTCCAGTTCCACATCCTTATAACAGTTAATTGTTTTTGTATTCTTGATCATAATCATTCAGACTAGAGTGAGACAGAAAATCAAGGTTTATTTGCATTTCCTTGATGCCTAAAGATGATAAACATTTTTTCGTATACTTACTGGCCAAGTATACTCCTTCTTTTGACAACTGTTTGGCCAATTCTTTTAGCCTGAAAAAAAAAAAAGAACTGTCAATTTAGAATAGTTTGATTTGTAGAATTTTCTTGATGGAACCAAAACTCAACTTATCTTTTGCTTCCACTGAATATGACTGTAAAAAGAGTCAAAGCAAACAACATTTCTACACATCTGGCAAAACTGGCACAAAAGTCATCAGCTAATATCCAGGGGCCTGGTGAATTAGGTAGGATTCATGTAGTCCAGACATTGGATCCAAGCCTTCCTTAAAGAAAAAAGTCAGCATCACAAAAGTCTCTGAGGGCCAGGAAATTAGCTCAATGGTTCCAGCACTTGCCTTGCAAGCACAAGGGCCTGGGTTTGACCTCCAGTAACAACATACCACAATGTCGGGAGTGGTGGCTCAAGGCAAGAGGATTGCTGTGGGTTCGGGGTTCACATGTACTACACAGTGAGCTCAGGGTCAACCTGAACTACAAAGCAAGACCCTGTCTCTCCCCCCGAAAAAAAAAAAAAGACATCAAACTTAGACTTCTGATGTTTTATTTTGAGTGAGTTTTCTGTGTGTGTGTGTGTGTGTGTGTGTGTGTGTAAGAGGATTAATTTTCTACATATAAATTTTTAAATATGTCAAAGGTTTTGTAATCCTTCCTCTTTCCCATTCTCCTTTTTTATATACTGCAAACAAAAACCATGATATGGCCTGTGGCTACTAACTTAGAATAACTCTTACTAGCTAAATATTTTCATGTAAAGTCATGAAAATAATCAGCTGAAAATCAGAGATAATGGCAAGGTTATCTTTCCTGATGAATTTCAGTCCTGGGACAAAATACAAATATCTAAGTTCAAATATGGACAAGAATAACAAGGACTGAGATTACGTTTCCAATCTCCTTGATTTATACAAGGACCCGGGAAACTGATGAGTCAGGTATTCTATGAGTGAGGAAGTCATAGCAGTGGCCATATGTCTTTGTTCTGGTTTTTGTTCTCCTATGCTCATGTTTTAGGAGTAAAAGAAATATCAGGAGGGTGAGGAATCAGTTAAGACTAAGGAGTTTGGAGCCAGAGACTTTTACCCTTTTTCTATGCTCAGCTTGATGGGAGCAAGCGCAAAGAGGGTCCTTGGCTTTCCAGGCCCTCTCCAAGTTTCTCCAATGCATACCTTTGATCTGTGCTTGACCTAATCCTGGGTCCAGAACAGCACAACCAGGTGAGCTCCAAATGTGATCCATCGTGTCACATGTTGTCCCTTTTCTGAACATCAGTTGTCCTACTTTTGCGTTCCTTCTCAGACGCACACTTCTTGAAGGCAAGTTGGTTGTCTTGCTTATCATTAAACCTCTAATGCTTTCAATCATACATAGCCCAGATTAAATGCTCACTAATTATTTAGTAAGTAAATGGAAGCAGAAACTTCTCTCAGTTTTTAAATTAACTTTAAACATATAAATGGCTGGGTTTTTTTCTCTGAAAAAGTCTTCTCAAAAATATATCATACCAATGCATATTTGAAAAACAGTGTAACAATAAGACATGTATAATTTTATTTTTAATTTTTATATATATATATATATATATATTTTTTTTTTTTTTTTTTTGGAGACAGTGTCTCTCTTTGTAGTTCAGGCTGGCCCTCTGCTCAGCCTCAAACTCACATCACAACAATCCTCCTGCCTCTGCCTCCCGAGTGCTGGGATTACAGGCATGAGCCACCATGCCCGGCACTGTGGTGTGTGGTACAGATAGCTGCTGGGTGTGAGTCTCCACACCCAGTATTGTATGTGGTTACTGGGGATCAAACCTGGGTCTTTGCGCTTGCAAGACAGGCACCAGAAGCACTGAACCAAATACCCAGCCCCTAAATTTAATTTATATTAATCAACAACCTTCACCATGAGTGGAATATACACTTGGGAACGTTAAAAATGAAGATAAGACATGGCCAATGGTGAATAAACAGAACTCCTTATTCACTTGCATATTTATTGAAGAAATTCAACTTAATCGAATGTTAGAATATTCATAAAAATAAATTTTATCACATCTTTATAATTATAAATAAATGCACAAGAGATTGTTATGTGACTAAAATTTGATATTGGTTAAAGTTGTTGTAATTATCCAAATCATAAGAAAGAGAATACATTCTAGATTAAAAAATATTTAATAAAGCAAAATATAGCATAAAACAGAAATATTCCCTACTTATACCCAAGTCTATTTTTCTATGATAACCTCAGAAGTACTGTTAATTTTAGATGTGTTTCATCCATCAGACTTTTAGGAAATGATATTTCCATATGTGTGTGTCTCTCTGTGTGTGTATTTGTGTCATTTTTATCTCACTTCTCTGACTCATTCACCAGACTTGGGTATCTCTTAAAGTTAGGAAAAAGTCCAATTTTGATAACTGTTGGAAACTGCAGACAATTTCCTCAAATTTAAGACTTACTGGGATTTACTTGCTTGGACTTTTGGATGTCTGTCCTGCCCTGTGGGGTCAACTACTGGGATTATAGCGGACATCTGCCCCACCCTGTGGAATTTTAAACTACAAGGATTACTGTGCTAGGATTATTGGCCTTAAAATTTACTGGGATTTACTGGGATTTAAGGATATCAGCCCTGCCCTATGTAATCTTTCAACCGAAGGGATTATGGTGGGACCGCCCTGTTTTATGCATGCTAGGATTATGGATTGAAGGCTTGGTATCAATAAAGGTGTGGCGAGCTCGGGTTATGGCTCTTCTGCTCCTGCTTCTGCTGCTGCAGTTTTTGGCCTTTGGCTGCTGCTGCTCAGAGTAGCAAGAGTTAAACCCGGGTTTAGACTTTTTCTTAAGATTTCAACTTTATTGTTTGTTTGTTAATCCTTTTGTTGTGCAATTCATTGCCATGAGGATTCTGGCTGTATCCTCTTCCCTGGACTCCCACAGAAAATGTTAAATTATTTTTGAGTTAAACATTTAATAAATTTAACTCAGTTTCACATGATGTAGAGAGCTGGATACATAGGAACAATGTTTTATTTTCTGGAATAATTTATTTTTCATCATTTCATCCTGTCTCTCATTTTATTATCCAGGTGCTTAGAGAACCTCATTTTGTGAATGTCTGGGCCTTGAGATACTCATTGATGTAAAATTTACTAATATTATATGCCCATGGTTAAACAGGAAGAAGACAAGTTTAAATTTCTTAGAACCATTTTAAGCTAAAAATTGAATTATGGATCCTCTTTTCTTAATTACTTAGCAAGTCAACCTTTCTTGCAAAAAGATTGCTATTTCTTTTTAAGCAAAACCCCACTATGAATCTTGGGTATTGGCAAAAAGAATATTTCTGGGTAAGGTGTTGAAAAAACAAAGTAGTTCATAACCACTGAGATATTTACAAAAAGCTAGAAAGATTCTCAGGAGTAACTGTTACAAGAAGGATTGTATTATTGTTCTCAAAATTTCACTTCCTTAGATGAGCTCTTATCAATATAACTGGATTTTGTTTTAATAGAAAAGGAAGCATTTAACATGCAAACAGTGTATGTCTTTAGATGTATGTTCCCAGTGACCAGTAACCTTCTTTCAATAAGTTGCTATAATTGGAGTTAGATCAGAAAACTAAATCACAATTTGTAGTTTCTTAAAACATTTGAGAAGTTCTGCAAAGAATGAAAAATCACACTTTCTGGCACAGTAATTGAGATTCTCTCCTAAAACTGCACAAGCTACATGCTCAGGGCCAGAGAATAGAAGAATCTTCCAAACTAGCACCTCAAAGGGCTGCCTTTAGGAGGTCAAGGACCACAAAAAAACAAGACCCAGGATGATTAACCCTAATTTACAATATGACCGCACTGCTCCCTGAGCTAGATTTAGATCCAGGCTACAAACAATTTTATGAGAAAAGTGTGTTGTTTGTATTTTAGTGTACTTCTGAGTCATGGCTGTTTTGGTAAAAAAAAAAAAAAAAAAAAAAAAAAAAAAAAAAACTATAGCACAAGTGACAACGGGACTCCTGCTTTATCCAAAGAGCATTGTAGCACTTCACCTCACTTCTTAGAGCAAAAGATTCGCTCTCCGTCTGACAGTCTCAACTGAGAGAAATATTTTCCCCACATGGTCTTTAATACATTTTCCTTCTCATAATGTATAAGGTTTCTGTTCTCTCTGAGGTCTGCATCCTTATATGAATTACCTTTTATATTGAGGGTACTTTCCAAAGTTTAAAAATATCAACCTGAGTGTTCCACTCTTCGTATTTAATTTGCAACTATTTGGCCAATTAGGAAGGATGATTTCCAGTGATCTTTTGGGTTCTAAAAAGGTTTATTTTCTATATGCCACTTTTGAGTACCTTATTTCTGAGAGAAAATAGAAATGCTGTTTTAGCCACCGCACTGAATCCTCAGACTGAATACTTAGGGGCCAGGGATTTAGCTCAGTGGTTCCGGTGCCTGTCTTGCAAGCACAGGACCCAAGTTCGATCCCGGGTCAACCACATACAACACTGGGTGTGGAGACTCACACCCAGCAGCAATCTGTACCATACACCACAATGCCAGGCATGGTGGCTCACACCTGTAATCCCAGCACTCGGGAGGCAGAGGCAGGAGGATTGTTGTGATGTGAGTTTGAGGCTGAGCTCAGGGCCAGCCTGAACCACAAACTCAAGACCCTGTCTAAAAAAAATCAGACTTATTACTTAAACTTCCCGTATCACTTGTATTCACCATCTCCTTTCTAAACTTTAAGGTAGATCCTAATACTTGCAATTTAGTTTATTGTTCTTGAGAAGGCTAGTATATAATCTATTAAGTGTGTGTTCAGGGAAGGTGGTCGTTAGGATGAAGAGAAAGTTTTCAAAAGTTTCTTGAGCTCTAGGCACAATTTAACGAACCACTAGAGTTTTTCCTTTAGAATATAATGCAATGGCTCTTTCTGTGATTATAGGTAAAGGTTAAAACTCAAAGACAATGACCCTTTTTCTATCTTCCATCTCCCCAATTTTTAGCATTGCACTTTTGGCACTGGTTTCCTATAGCTACCAGCAAATATGAGAAAACCCAACTCAAACTTTTTTAAGCAACAGAAAATTAACTCATGTGACTGGGAGAACTGGGAGAGTTCTTACACACATGACAGCAATTTGTCCCACAGTGGCACCCATAGCATCTCCCTGAGCCTCCTTTGGTTTCTTTCTGTGGATCAAACTCTGTCCTGATAGAGAAACCCCTCATTTTGCAAAGAATATGACAACTTCCTACTTTAGTTGTATTTCCACAGTGAACTATGGGGAAAGAGAATTTCTCTTCTCTAGTAATTTTCTGGACATCTCTAGGAAAGACTTGTTAGAATTAACTTTGATCCATCATGAATTCTTAGGTCAAGACCATGTATAAACTCATGAGGTCAAGAAAATACTCTATGATTAGAAGCCCAAAAAGTGTCCTGTCAAGGTAAGGGATGGATCATCACCTCCTCAGGAAGGAAGGAAAGCTAATGGGAAAACATGTAACAAAATAGTTTTTGCCCAGCACGGTGGCCCATTCCTGTAATCCCAGCACTGGGAGGCAGAGGCAGGAGGATTGCCATGAATTCAAGGCTACTCTGGGCTGCATAGTGAGCTCAGGGCCAGCCTGAACTACAAAGCGAGACCCTGTCGCAAATAACTAAAACACTAAAAAAAGTTGTAGTTTTTGCCCCTGATTCTCTCTTGACATCTGTTTTGATTCCACTCAACTGCTGCATTGACTTCTTAGCTATCCTCTTTTCATATTCTGCATTTCAATGACATATCCCATGACATTCTGCTCTTCAGTGATGTTTTAATACATTCGCCCACCAGTAACTTTTCTTAATAAATAGTTACAGCTAATGCGTCTATGCATTAGCAGAAACATAAGTTTATAATCTTTGGACATTAGTACTATCACTCTTTGTCACAGAAAGACCTAAAAATTAATTGTAAATTACTCAGGCTCAATAGGTTCATTTAGAAAAGAAATACAAACACTATATGATCACAATCGACATTAAGAATTTGTATCAGTATATGACCATAAAATGTACCAATAAAATCATAAAATGTACCAATAAAATCAATTTTATAAAAGAAATACAAGTCAAGTATTTAACTCAGTTGTTCAGGTTTCTGCCTTGCAAGTTCAAAGTCCCTAGTTTGATCCTGGTAACCACATACAATAATGCCGCACATGGTGACTTCACCCACCAACAATCAGTACCACATCCCATAGTGTCAGGCATGGTGGCTCACATCTGTAATCCCAGCACTCAAGAGGCAGAGGCAGGAGGATTTCTGAGTTCAAGGCTGAGTTCAAGACCTGCCTAAACTACAAAGCAAAACCCTGCAAAAAAAAAAAAAAAAAAAAAAAAAAAAAAAAAAAAAAAAAAAAAAAAAAAAAAAAAAAAAAAAAAAAAAAAAAAAAAAAAAAAAAAAAAAAAGAGAGAGAGAGAGAGAAAGAAAGAAAATAAATACAAACATGAAATACCTGTGACATTGTCAATTTTTCATTGATTTCTGAAATATTCATAGGGAAAAAAAGTAAAAACCATAATATAACCCTAATTGTAACTGTAGGGTTTAATTATATAAATGACAAATTAGCTAGGAAAGATAATACAAAGTACTAATTTTCACCTAAACTGATCAAACTCATATGTACACAGAGAAACACCTAACAAAATTCTTCTCTTTTTTATTGAGTTCATTGGTATATTTTATATATAAATTTTTATCACATGCCTCATTACTTGTACCTCTACACGAGGTATCTTGATTCTCATTATTCTCATTCTCCTGCTTTCCCTACAACTCCCACCCTTTTATACAGAAGCTTTGTTTCCATTTTATTTTGTTTTTAACCATCAAATTTTTTTCTTACCCTTCTTTACTTTTTCCTGCCCCCCTCCCTTTTCTCTTTGAACATTTTCTTCCTATTTCACAATACCTATCCGACACTCTGAACCTCATTTACAACTCGCTCTTGAAAGAGAAACCTGCACAGTGTGGTCTCATTGGGATCCTATTTGTACTCTCCTCCTCTCCAGCACCCTTTTGAGTTCAGTGACTTGAACCCTTTTCCTTGTCCACAGGAGCAACATCTTCATGCAAAACATACAGCACGTTTTCTCTCCTGTATGTGCACAACACACTCCCATGTGGGGCAATCCCTTTTAATGTTCTACTGTCATATGAAGCTGTGTCAAGTCAGCCTCTCCACACTTGAGCAAAGCTCTGAACAACCGACCTGCAAGAAGAAGACTCCTTGCAGCGACCACTTCTCTTTGTTCTGCCCTGCTGGTCCTCGCAGGACAGCTGGACACACAGTGTGCTGAAGGTCAGCATGAGCAAGCGATTGTGAGAGGAGGAAAGAGAAAACAGAGATTATTTTTGAGGTGACAGAATAGGCAGAATAATAAAACCAGAAGAAGATAAAAGTGATACTGAACATTTCAAGTTTGAAAACTCTACATTCAGAAATGGAGAATTAGAATCTGTCAGTCAAGGGTGGCCGGGGATTTAGCTCAGTGGTTCCAGTGCCTGTCTTGCAAGAGCAAGGACTCGGGTTTGATCCCTGGTAACCACATACAATACTGTGTGTGAAGACTCACGCCCAGCAGCAATCAGAACCACATACCACAGTGCGGGGTGTGGTGGCTCACGTCTGTAATCCCAGCACTCGGGAGGCAGAGGCAGGAGGATTGCTGTGATTTGAGTTTTAGACTGAGCTCAGGGCCAGCCTGAACTACAAAGTGAGACCATGTCTCAAAAAAAAAAAAAAAAAAGAAAGAAAGAAAGAAAGAAAGAAAGAAAGAAAAAAGAATCTGTCAGTCAGGATAAAGTTTTCTGATACAGATTAAGATACAGACAGAGGACAGGTTCACCCAGTTACAATAAATTCTATGAATGCTCAGCTGTACAAATGGCAAATCAGTTTCTCAGCACCTTTCCCTACAACACAAGAGAGAAATAATATATTTATTGGAAGTTTCATAATGTGAAATTATGGAGGAAAATGTTTTTGCCTAATTCTCATTATGTGTCATTCCCATCAGCATCCTGGTCACCTTCATAGAGTTCATGGTTCTGTGCCATGCTCAAAAACGAGCTCTTGGACAGGAGAAAAATTAGTTGTCAAAAAAAGTCTGAGGGAAAGAGCACCACGTTCTACTGTGATGATAACTGCATTGACTTGCTGTGTGTCTCCTCGCTCTCCCTTCTCACTTCAGCTCATAAGATCTTTATTTGCTAATCCATCCTCTCACTTGTCTCTCTTGAATCTCCTTCCTCACCAATATTGCTGAGGCTTCTAATCATGTATATGTATATGTGTATGTATATATATATATATATATATATATATATATATATATATGTATATATATATATTTTTGTTCTATAATGATACATTACCCTACTTCAGAATGTCATGATGCATAGTTTATCCTTACTAAATGCTGACATATGAAGTGATGCTTTGAAATATTTTGTTAGGAGAAAATTAACCCAGAAATGCATCAAGAAATTAAGCCATGATAATATAACATAATAGAATTCAAATCAAGGCATTCTGAAATAGCATCTCTTGGTCTTTCCCACCTTCTCAAGAGGAGAAGTAACTCTTCCACTACCTTTTTTTCTGAATTCTGCTCATTCTCTGGTACCTGTTTCTCATCTCAGATTTTCAGAAAAGCAGTCCTCAAACTCAGGGCCACTGCTAATCTTCTGTAAACTTCATTGTTCATATCAACATCTTGCTGGGGAATATGATTCAGTAAGTGAACATTTCTGCAGCACTGATCTACAGTAGGATTAGTGAAGTAGTAAGACAGTGAGAGTTGGGTGACGGTGGGGAGGAGACAAAGGCCCTGTTGTGCAGAAATCCTGTGAGGTGAACACTGCTCAGGACTGAGACTGCACTGGCTGAGAAAAAGCTCAGAGGGCCAAAGCCAAAAACAAAGAAAAGAGTAAGCACAGTTAGGCTGTGAGCTTCCATGACAAACAGAACTTTAAACTTTATCTTGACTAAACCTGCTAAACAGATAAATATTGGAAAAGAAACTAATAGGAACTTGAAGTTTCAGGAAGACTTAAGCCATATTTGGCATCCAGAATGGTTTGAGAAAGAGAAAAACAGCAAGAGAAATGAGTAGACTCGCGGTGATCTGAGTGTGGAGAAATGAGGGGCTGGAATGTGGCGGGAGTGGGGAGAAGGAACAAGACTGAAGCTTTGCAAAACACTGGGGGGAAGATCTAAAGGAGCTGGATGAGTCATAGGTTAGAGTCAAGATGATTGGGAAATACAGTGAGTCACAGCCACTTAGGTTGAGCAAATGTGTGTGCTTCTTTTAAGTATGTTTCATTTCGTAGGAACCAGTTCCTGAGATTTGCATAATTACATGCCCAGTGACATTATTCTTACTCTCAGATGGAGATTTTTCTCTACTCATTTTTGTACTCTCCTTGCCCTTGTTGCCAGGCTTACAAGCAAACATCTTGAGTTTACATTAGTAGATCACAGGGCTGTTTTATTCTGACTGTTTTCTGGCTGCTGAGTGAAGAATAGAATGCAGACAGTTGTGGGGAATCATGGGTTATGTGATTTCATGTATTTTAGATGTTTAAAGCCGTAAGAGAAAGGCTGTGTCAGACTGCTTAAACTGGGAAGCCATGGAATCTACTTTAATTTGGGCCAACCTCTATGCCTACTCCGAGAGAAGTAATTGATTTTATTTATTTCCTTTGATCATTTCTTTCTTATAACTTTAGCAAATTTTGGCTTGGTTTAGCACAGGGACCAAGGGTCAAGCTGCAACCAAGAGTCCTCTTATTTATTGAAAATTAGCAAGGACAAAGAATTCTAAACAGAACTCAAATTTATTATTCTAATCTGTTCTGGGGATCTTTGTCTTACACTGTATTCCTATGTTATATATTTTATTGCTCTACTTCACATGCCATGCATACCTTTATTGTGACAGCAATTCTAGAACAACTGGTTATGTAGCTTTTTCTACAAGACACTCCATGAAGGGAAAGAAAGGAATACTTTAAGACTTTCAGTTTCTTTTATTCAAAACTTTCTAGAGTGCCTACAACTGGCCTGCCAGACACTTTACAAAATAGGCAAAATGCATACAAAAAAATCTAAGGTCAAGAGACACAGACTCTCTTAAAACTAAATAATTTGTACAATATTTTTGAACTATTTTAAAAAATTTTTGATCTCCATAGAAATACAAAGCCCCAAACTGAGAAAGTTTACACAAACTATTAAGAAATGTTAAAAGACCCCATTCATTGATATTTATCTGTTTTGCCCCTTGTCTTGAGGAAGATTTCACTTGAAGAAAGAGTCCTAAACATAGTCTGATGGAAGTGACTGCATCATAGAAAATGAAATAAACTAATTTCTGGATAAAGCAGAATGTGTCATCCTGGATCCATAATATTTCACTAAAATATAAATGTATGACAAATACACTTTTGTTCCATAATTATCGGCATAGATATTTTGACAATGTTAATACTTTTGGTACTAACGTTATCATGTTGAAGAAAGAAGTACTTCGCCATAAATGTAAATGCTTTGCATTTGAAAGAAAGCTTTCTCTTGGAATGATGTAAGAGTTTTATTTTAAAATTGATAGTCTTATATCTACTTACAGAATTAAACATGTGCTACTCTGCAGTTGTTAATGACCCCATGAGTGGAGCATATGCTTGAGTCCCTGAGTCCTACTATGCAGATTCACAAGTGACCTCAGGATTCTGCAGGGCACGTCTTAGCAGGTGCAGAGTTCTCTGCCACTGAAGAGAAGGGAGTGGAGAAGGAAGAGGAGCAAGAGGGGTGTGATTTTAGCCTCCTACCGAGATATCTTAGATTTCTTCATTATGTTAATATGCCCTGAGTGCAGAGGTCTGCCACTTTCATTTTTGGCTACTGTGAAATTGACTTCATCATGTTAATGAGACATAAATACTCTGCTTTTCTACAGAATGCTTTCATTTCTCACATCTTCAATGTCACTTAGACTTCTGCTTTGGTCTTATAACTCTCTAGAAGAGATTTAAAATCATGCCTAAAGTCATAGTTTTTGTCAGTCTTTGTTAATTCTCATAGTAGAGGAACAATTAACTAGCTATGATACCCTAGGTATGATAGCTATGGTATCACTGTGGTTCAGTGACTAGAAGTTTCCTATTATTGGCATTTTGCACAATTTGGGGACTTTCAGAAGTTTATTCAAATTTTTGCATATATTATATGTCCCTGACAAAAACAAGAGTTCCAAAATGTGTTCATAATGAAAAACGTTCATTATGACTAAAGACACTATTTTTTTAACTATACAGGTTCTATTCTGCTGTAAAGGACATTAACAGGAAGGATATTTTCAAACGAAAAAAGAAAAACTTTTTTCCTTTATGATATAGCCCTCTGGATACCTGAATTCTCTATTAATTTCCACTATAAAATGAATAAGTAACATTTAATGAATGATACAATAGTAACATGTTTAAGTAAATAGCTTTTGAATATTATAACTATATTTTATAAAGATTTTACTGCACATTCAATGTGATGAACTCATAATATGTAAAAATAATATGTAAATGTATTCTGTTAATATGCATTCACAGCATATGTGGATAATGGTTCCAAAGGAACAGTTGAAGAAGATGCTCTGAATATGTATGAAGAATAATAGACACACATTATTGGCTCAATATACAGTAAAGATCAAGAAGAGAATGTATGGTTTTGTTAATACCAATTCATTGAAAATACTGAAGCAACAAAAGAGAAATATTGTGGTGTGAGACTGAATACATATTAAATATACACTTCAAACCTAGCAAGTCTTTATGAGTTCTTTAGAACAGTGCACTACTTCAATGAGCAGTATTTTGTTACAGTGTTTAGCTAGTCTACAAACAGAAAAGAATGAGATTAGATAATGTAACTCACATTTTAATAAAATGAAACACTTGAAAGATATTTGTACCTATGATCTATACATCAAAGTAGTCTTGGTGAACCTGCTTCTGACATGAAGGGAAAAGCTTTTAGACAAAGTTTCCCTCCAATTATAATCATAAATTTTAGGAAAAATTATATGGATGAAGACAGAGATTTGGAAAGGGAATTCAAAATTTTAAAGAAGGACCTGATATGATTTCCTGGTGTCTGAAAATTGTAGATTAAAGACAGAAAATTGGAGCTTCGGAAGAAATAAAAGCTCTTTGTGACCTAAGAATTCAAAGTTCAGTGTGGCCATTTCCATAAGAAAATAAAGTGCTAACCTTGAATATGAAAGAGATGGGAAAAGGGAAGACTAGATTCTGGGTTTTAATTCTGCCCAAATTTCTATACCATGAATAAGGACTAAAGAAAATAAAAAACAGAACTAATTTCTAGCATTTTTGATAACACAGGGAGGCATGTAGAACCAAATTAAGTTCATTGTTCACTAAAACCATAGTGTCAACAAATATTAAAAGGAGTAAAACAGAGCCTAGAGTCACTATATCATAGCATATTTCACATACAAACTGAAATCTTAAGAGCAAATCAAATATATTGCCTCTGTGATTCAATAGCTTTCCAAAAGCCACACCAATGAGTAGGTGAGGCCTCTGGAGGACATTCTAGATCTAAACAGGAACAAATACTGAGAACTAGGCAATTGACACATTTTCCTGAGAAAACAAAAACAAAACAATGTGGGTCCTATTGGTTTTCTATTGCTGCAGAAGAAATTAACAAAAATTTACCAGCATAAACAGCATACACTTATTATACCACATAAAAAGTTCAAGCTTCTAGGCACAGGTAACAAAGCCCTGTATTCACAATTATGAGATTACACTCAAGCTAAACTCTCATCCAAAAGTTTTCTTGGGGAAAATCTGTTTTTAGGCCCATTTATGTTGTTGACAGAGTTTGTTTCTTTGCAGAACTGAATGGTCCAGCTTTTCTGTGGCTGGTGACAGAGACCACTTTGGGGTCCTAAAGGTTTCCAATATTTTTTAAAACCCATGTGCAATCCTCATCCATATGGATGCATCCAATATGGCTTATCATGTTAACAAAAATTAATAGGCTGAAAAGAAGAAATAAGTAATCCTCAAACCACAGAATAATACCAGGTCTGTAATTTAATTTTGCCTTACTTATAAGATAGTAAATTTGCCAGCTACTGTTTCATGGGTGTGGGCCTAAAACATGGATCAAATATAAAAAGACTTCATACTTCTCTGCAAGTACTATAAGAACTGGCAACCTCACATCTATTGTCTGTACTACTTCGGGTTCCCTAGAGACATAGAAGCAATATAAAATATGTGTTTTTCTACTCAAGGGATTTGTTAAGTAGACCTACAAGGTGAGAAGGAGAAGTGTGTCAATGATTGTCCACAGAATCAGAGCAGAAGCCAAATGGCCTTCTGAGCCCTGGAGAACTGGAGGATCCAGTAGCAGTCAAAGACCAAAGGCCTGGCAGCTCACGTGGGCACTAGTTGAGTGTGTGTAAAAGGACAGAAGTCTGTCCTGAGGGGCTGAAGGAACTAGAGAGCAGTTATTCATCAAAGTCAACGACCAAGACCAGGACTTCCAAAAGAAAGAGAGAAAGAAAGAAAGAAAAGAAAACCACTTTCTTCTTTCTATTTTTATCCAATTTAGGCTAAGAGGTTATTGGGTGGTGCTGCCCCTGTCCAAAGTAGGTCCCCCGTCACATACAGCTGCTAGTCTCCATCCAAGACACAGGAAAATCTTTGCTAACATGCAGAAGGGTTCCTGCTCTGGTCAAGTCTACATGTCATAGTGGTCATATTCTCCTTGCCCCCACATATGAGAGAGGAAACAGGGTAAACCCAGATGAGTAGACAGCGTGTTAGAGGAATATGGAATATAATATATTAATTACATAAAATAATATATTAATACATAAAATATACTATATAGTCTATAAAATATAATGTATACATTATATTAATATATAATATATAAATATATATTTATCTGTCTATAATTTTCCCATTTTTATACATCTACATCTGTAGCCATATCTAAATTACTATCTGTATTTGTATTTATAAAGAAACAAAAATTCTCATGCAAAGTAAAATTTTTCAATATACCGTACATGAATGATATACGTGTGCAGTATAAGGAAGGTTACATGTAACATGTATACATGAAAGTGGTTTATATCACTATGTGACTACATCTTTTGACATGTGTTATTTAAAATAGTATATCAGATATATTTGTTAATATTTTGCTTTTGTATTTAATATTCATCACAAATATTTCAGCTGAATTTTAATTCTATTTTTGAGTTGCAAACTGGCCTGTGAAATAGACTGTGACACAGTGTATTTAACTCTTTTAACAATGCAACTTCATACTATTTCTACTAAGCAGCATTTCCATAAACAATATGGTATATAAGTTTTCTCTTTCTCCCTGGAATTATATTTTTGTGAGGAAGTTACTATATATAAAAGGGCACAATGGAATCTTCTAGTTTTCCTGTTTGGTAAGAAGTCTGTCTTCATCTATGGCTTATAGCTTCAGTTGCTTAGTTAACCACTAAAATTCATATTGCTGGGCCGGGGACTTAGCTCAGTAGTTCCAGTGCCTGTCTTGCAAGCTCAAGGGCCCGGGTTTGATCCCCGGTCATCACATACACTACCGAGTGCGGGCCCAGCAGCAATCAGTACCACATACCACAGTACTGGGTGTGGTGGCTCACCCTGTCATTCCAGCACTCAGGAGGCAGAGGCAGGAGGATTGATGTGATGTGAGTTTGAGGCTGAGATCAGGGCCAGCCTGAACAACAAAGTGAGACCCTGTCTCAGAAAAAAAAAAGGATTCATATTGCTTTATTTTTTTTCACACTTGAAATATAAATTGGTTACATTTAAAATTACTTATATTGTATTTTATATATTAAATATCTAATGTTAACATTAATTTTTAACATTTTAAATTCATTTGAAAATTCTAGTCTGATTTAAAATTGTTATATAATTGTATTATTTTCAAATAGGTCATTTATTATATCAAATCAATTATTAAATAAATTTTCCTCATGAAACAGAGTTATAATCTTAAGCATAACTTTTACATAGAAATTATTTTTGTTCATATGTTTCAGTGATTCATTGATTTATTCCTCTGTCGGTACCACACTGATTTGATTAGTGTGAGTCATTAGAAATTTCTGATAACTGGTAAGATGAGCCATAACAATATTCTTCATCTTACTTTCTTTTTGAACCTGGTACAGGGGGAAGGATGTATCTGTTCTCAGATAGTTGCTCTTCCATGTGAATTCAGAAAATTTTTACCTAATAATAAAGAGAAGATTTTAAAATCAACTAGAGTTCTTGCAGGAAAAAACATTAAATGTGCCGATTACTTTTGAGGGAAATGCCATTTTATGAGTGGTTAGTCTCACCTAGAGCACATGGAGCCTGCCTTTGCAATTGTTCAGACCTTCGTCTGTGTGGAGGACACGCACCTTTTTGATAAATTTGTTTGTAGTTATTTAACAACTGTGGTTGCTGTTGGCATAGAAATAATCATCTCATTTTCATTTCTAATTTCTTTTAGAAAACCTAGAGAAAAGCTGCTGATTTTGGGGAAGCATGTCTGCGTTGTGTCTGTCCAGTCACCAGGACGGGAGCTCTCGGTGTGCCGTGAACAGGTACCGGGGGGAGAGGTTCATCTGCGCTCACTGCCATCATGCTGCCTCTGATTCTGAATCTTCCCTTGTGTTGTACTTGCTACGTCTTCCACCTATACTTTAGGCAGCTAAATTAGCAAGAAATCACTATGCAGTCATAGAGGGACTGAGCTCTCAAGGAAGTCAGTGAAACAGCAGTTATAATTATAATAATAAACCCATCAGTATTATGGCTGGAGGCATGGCCAGGGCTACCTGTCTCCCTAAGGGATATACAGCGACTTGGAATTATGCTGTAATTAGCATTACCTGGTTCAGGAAATCCAGTTAAGATGCAGACACCCATGTGGGTGACCAGAACAGTTGGACCTGGCCCTTCCTCCAAATACCTTTGTTCTTCCCATATCCTCTTACTGTGTGATGCTTTTCTTTCTTGGATGATATTAGCTAAACATCTATACTTGTGATTCTATAGGTTGACTGCACTTTGATCCAACTTCTTCCTTTCCTCTGTGACTTCATTCCTCAAAATTATAACCCCATAAATGGCACATTTCACATCTACCAGATTGGGAGGTATATATTTCCTATATTATATAGTAAGGACAATATTGAGTCGAGGATTTAGCTCAGTGGTTCCGGCGCCTGTCTTGCAAGCACAAGGACCCGGGTTCGATCCCCGGTAACCACATACAATACTGGCTGTGGAGACCCACACCCAGCAGCAATCAGCACCACATACCACAGTGCCGGGCGTGGTGGCTTATGCCTGTAATCCCAGCACTAGGGAGGCAGAGGCAGGAGGATTGCTGTGATGTGAGTTTGACGCTGAGCAGAGGGCCAGCCTGAACTACAAAGTGAGACTCTGTCTCAAAAAAAATAAAACCTAAAAAAAAAATTTAAAAAATAGGGACAATATTAAATATAGATAACCATTTTTAGTATAATTTTAGAACTGGACTCAGTGTGTCATTTAGAGTAATTTTTGCTTTTTATTCAAAAGCCTACTAAATTTAAATCAGTTCCTCATAGGTAATGTCTATCAAACTTTATCAAATATTTTCTTGGCACTGTCTGAGAGAACACCGTGGCGTTTCTCTTTTTATTACTTGATTTTTTTAAAAAATTGTTAGATTTTGCAGTGTGGAATCATCTTTGTTTGGACAATTTTTTATTATTTTGCATTATGGTTATTTTCATTGTAGTACCTTTTATTTGGTACCACTTTATTTTAAATTTAATGCATGGTTATAAGTAATATTTTTCTGTATTAGTACACATTTATGTTCTTTACGGGACTTGGGCTTAGTATTATTTCAGCTTTTCCAACAGGAATAGTAACTTTTTCTATCATTTGCTTTGGCCTGCAATAGTTCTATTTGGTATTTAATGTAACTATTCTTTGAAGAGTATCTGGAGTCATGAATGAAACTATATAATCCCGGTGACTTTTTCCAAGGTAGATCTTTATTCATCATTGCAAGTCTTTCAAAAGTAACAAGTAGGATCAAATTTCTCATTGTTTCATTGATGTTGATAGTTTATAGTTTGCTATAAAATTAATTTTCTTTACATTTACAAAATTAGAAGAAATATATCCATGAAATTTTATGTTCTAACCTCCTTTAACATCCTCTAGAAAGTTTTCCTGACTTTTTTTTAACTCTTAGTTATAGATAAATTTATACAATTTATCCTCAGTCAAGTCCATATAGAATTTATCTTAGCTTTATTTTACAATTTTTAACAAATATGCTTAACAAATTTAATAAATGCCTGACCTTTACTTCACAATCATAAGTCTTACTGATATTAAAGAAAATATCAATAATAAAATTATTACTAATTAAGAGACTCTACATTGTTAAGATATCCATTCTTCTTATGTTATTGCCTCCATTTAACACAATCCTTCCAAAATTTAAGTAGACTGTTTTTAAAAAATAGATAAGATTATTCTAAAATTTATATGGTAATTTATAAAATTTTAAGTAGTTGAATTGATTTTAGGAGAAAGGAATCCTGGAGGACTTGTGCTACATGAATTTAGAACAACAAAATGACCCATGCCATGTCAGGAAGACAATACAAAAAATACAGAAATAGACCCAGAGACTTATAATTATTTGAGTTTGGGCAAAACTGGCAAACAGCCTGATAGCTACATGACAAAGAATGAGTCCAGAATCCTATCCTATCCTATGCACAGAGAGAATGATTTGAGATGGATTATACCATTAAATTTAAATCTCCAAACTATGGAATTTTTCAAAGAAAAGATAGAAGACTATTTTTATAACCATAAAGGAAGCAAAAAGTTCTTGGACAAGCTATAATAAGCACAAACTATAGCATTTACCAAAAATAAATAAATAAATAAAATAAAACAAGGATCTCATTAAAAATTTACATATTGAGAGCCAGGGATTTGGCCCAGTGGTTCTGGCGCCTGTCTTGCAAGTGCAAAGGACTGGGTCAGATCCCCAGTAACCACATAGAACAATGCTGGGTGTGGTACTCACGCTCACGCCCACTAGCAATCAGGACCACGTAGCACATGCAGAGTGTGGTGGCTCACACCTGTAATCCCAGCACTTGGGAGGTAGAGGCAAGAGGATTGCTGTGAGTTTGAGGCTGAGCTCAGGACCAGCCTGAACTACAAAATGAGTTCCTGTCTCAAAAGAAAAAAAAAAATTGACATTTCGGCTCATCAAAAGATTTTATGAAGGATATTGATAGGTGGCTAGGAGTGGTGGTACATGCCTATAATCCTGGCACTTTGAAGGCTTAGACAGGAGGATTTCCATGAGTTCCAGGCCAGCCTAGGCTACACAGCAATTTCAAGGAAAGCATGAAATATTAAGAGCTTACATATTAAGAGCCTGTCTCAAAAAAAAAAAAAAAACTCCATAATGTCGGGCCGCCAGGCCCATGCAGGAAGAGCACCCAGGGACTGAGTTTAGCAGCAGGTGGCTCGTGAAACGGCAACAGCGCCACCGAATCTGAGTCACCGAATCTGTGCCAGGGTTGGAGCTTACTGGCTTCCAGGCCCACACCAGAAGAGCTCCCAGGGACTAAGGTTAGCAGGTCAGAGTCTGACTTTCTCCACAGCAACTGCGGAAGCACATCCAGTCACCTTGCATTGGTGAGTAGGTGGGCCTATTGGAACATCAGCCCCTATCACTGCAGCTGCACAGGGCCTACAGCCTACTGGCCTCCAGGCCGATTGCACAGGTGAGCCCAGAGACTCTGTATTGGTGAGCAGGCAGGACCATTGGAACCTCAGTCAGTACCATTGTAGCAGTTCAGGAGCCAGAGCCTTCCTGCCTCTAAAGCAGAAAGGAGAAGGCATTCTGACTGTATTTATTGAGTGTCTCATATGGTGTGCCAGAACTAGGGGTTTTTCTTTAGGTCCCAATACAGACTGCAAAGAACAACCCAGGAAACACTGCTATTTTAAGGTTTCTAACTATTAGGAGGAAAGTGACTTGCAATAAACAGCACCAGAAAATAGGGCAGGTTAGAGATGAGGAAACACTCAAAGTCTTAGATACAAAGATCCTCACCTCAAGGTAACACAGGGGGAAGGGAAATAGAGAAGTCTGAAGCCCAGTCTCCAGGGTCCTCGGAAATGGTAACCAAAGCAGATCTAGTAAAATGGAAATCAGAACTGATCTCTGAGATGAAAGCAGAGATATTGGACACTGTCAACATGATGATTAATAAAGCTAAAGAGGAAATCACTGAGTTCATAGAATCCAAAATAGCAAAAGCAAAGGAACCTTTTAAACACCTACAAGCAGAAGTCCAGGAAATTATGAAAGTTTGTGCAATAGAATGAATTTGGCAGAAGACCGAATTTCAGACCTAGAAGACAGGATCTCCACCAATGAACTGGAAAGGCATAATCTATGGAAAAAAGCAAGCAACAGTGAAAAGTCAATCCAACAGCTCCTAGATGATTCAAAGAAGAATAACATAAGATTGATTGGAGTCACTGAGGAAGCAGGAGACAATGCTAAAGACATCAAAAAGCTATTCACACAGATAATGGTAGAAAACTTCACAGAAAAAGGTAAAGAATTGGACATACAAATATATGAAGCATACAGAATGCCACATGCCCATGACATGAAAAAATCGACACCTAGGCATATAATTATAAAAGTCTCAGATATCCAAAAAAAGAATGAAATACTGAAAGGAGCCAGAGAAAAGAAAACAGTTACATTCAAAGGGAAGCCTGTCAGGATCACAGTGGATTTTTCAACTCAAACACTCAATGCAAGAAGAGCCTGGAGTGAAGTCTTCCAAGCCCTAAAGGAAAACAACTTCCAACCCAGACTAATGTATCCTGCAAAACTATCCTTCAAAGTTGATGGGGAAATAAAATACTTTCATGATGAAGAACACCTGAAAAACTTCACAAATATGAAACCTGTGCTCCAAAACATTTTAAAGAATATCTTGGAAAAAACT
>PVIR01012634.1:0-44195 GCA_004026965.1 Petromus typicus
TGTATGTTATATATTGTGAAATGGAAAATGCTCAATGTAAAATAAGGTGAAAGGGGAAAATGATGCAATTGTAACAAAAAAGTAAGGAAATAAATTTTATGTATATGGGGGGGTGGTAGGGTGTGTAGGGCTATGGGAAAAAATGAGAATTAAGTTGTGTTTTATACTGGTACAAATCCCCATTATGGAGTGCAATCATGATGTGTATATTTAATGTACCAATAAAGATTAAAAAAAAAAAAAAAGAATGCTGGGCAAACACTGAGCTGCATCTCCAGCTCTTTACTGTTACCATCTGAGCGAGGGACTCGATAGGAACTCCAGGTTGGCCTAAAACTTGCTGTCTTCCTGTGTCAGCTACTGGAGTAGCAAGGATTGTGTGCATACCCCACCCAGTCAGGTAAAACAATTTTGAACATTCTCTGAGATTGTTAGGTCCCCCAGTTTCTCCTAAATATTAAGTAGTATAGGTATAAAGTCTACTATTAGGACACTGTGCTATTTTCAACAGAAACCTATAAGAAACAAAAATATCAGTGTCTAAAATTGCCACCCATTTGACACATATACCTTCATCAAGAGATTAACCTTAAAGTAAGTTGGCACTAGAAAGAATTTAGGTTGCTTAAATAATGCTGCAATTAATTTCTTTTGTTTCATAGATATTCATAGAGTAGAATAAATTATTATGAGGAGAAAGTTAGGAAATTTACATGAGTATAAAAATCCTCAATTACTAATGAGCTATATGGAAGGTGCTGGTCAGTACATTTTTATTAAGAAACTGGTGTTTCATTGTTTCCCTTTTCCATTAAAGTGTTTTTCGCCACATGCTCTGGGGGTGGAGTGCACAGCGGTGAGCCCCTCTGGAGAGCAAGCTGGCAGCTCCTCCAGCAGGTAGACACGGAGTTGGCACACAACCCAGCAGTCCTCTGTCCAGATATACCCCCAGGGGGAGTGGGATGTGTGTTCCAGGAAGTCCGTCTGTGAGCGTTCAGGGCCACGGAGGCTGCATACACACCTGCACCACCTGAGGAAGGTGTACACAAGCACGGTACTGCGCAAGGAGAGTCACCCAAAACAAGGTCTGGGGCACTGACACGCTGCGGCATTAGTGAACCCTGAACATGCCCTCCTAAATTAAAGATGCCAGTGAGAAAGGACCACGTGTGACATGATCCTACTTAGGAAATGTCTAAGAACGTAAGTCCACAGGGATCCGAGCCCATCACCAGCTGTTGGGCTGAGGAATGGTAGGTAGGGTCTCTGCTAAGGAAGGTTTCTCTCTAGAGTGATGAATAAGGTGTTCTAAAATAGACAGTGTTGATGATACATGGTTTGTGAATATACTTTTCCAAAACTACTCAGTTGTATATTTCAAAGTGTTCTTTTCTGTTTATTTTGGTACTGAGGATTGAACTCGGGACCTTGCATTTGCCAGGCAAGTATGGCAACACTGAGATACACTGCTGGACATTGCTGGGCCTTCAGCTGTATATTTTGGATGTTTTGTGATATGTGAGTTGTAATTTAATAAAACTATTTTTAAAATGTTCTCTTTTCAGAATGAGTTTATAAGAATATTTCTCCAAAATCTTAGAAATGAAAAAGTCTATAAAATAGGATGGAGTTCACATTATATTAAATAGCAAAGTCTAAAAAATCAGTATAGAATATAAAGTGGAGAAACACTTTCAAGCACAGAAAAGAATGCCACTGTTTCTCAGTTTAAGAAATACATATTTTTGGATACTACTCAAACCAAAGGAAGATTTAAAGTTATGAGTCATTTCCGTGGTGTACCTTCGATCCTGGTAAGTCACACATAGACAAGTGATGATTTATATTTTTGATGTGTGGGAAGTTACTTTTAATGGCACTCGTAGCACTGGAATGACCAAAATGTTTCCAGAAGAACCTATTTGTTCTTGCAGACAAGTTTTAAAGTTAACTAAAATAATTCCTGGGAAAACTAGCTGGGCTATACAGCAGAAGATCTGATAAGACTGGCCATGATTTGTATGGATTATACCTCAGTTTCTTCTCCTGCAAAATGATGGAAAGTCCTTTCACTGAAAGAGTTGTTCTGAAGATCAAAGTATGGATCACATGTGTCCTGAAGGATGTTCTACAATAGTAAGGCATTATGATAATAATTCTTAGCAACTAATTCTTAAGATATTACCACTTAATATTTGGTATCTATGCTACTATTAATCACTAGGAGAATATAAGATACAATACTACTTGAGTAAATCAAATAGAAAAAATGTGTATTGATCTGTCCATCTGTTTCCAAAACTAATTCAAAGTTAAAATAGTTCGAAGAATTGACTGCTAGTCTAAGAGAAATCATCAGTATTTTGTAGGATGTATAGTTAGCTGTCTACAACGAGTTACATTCTCCTGAAACTTCTTGGTCACTCCTGTGTTCTACAAACCAATAATAGTAATTTTCCATACATCAAAAAAAAATCTGCTCTACTTAACAGGAATGAGCATGCACATTTATATAGCTACAGATTTGTAACAGAGCCTCTATCTTATTCTGCTGTGTTCAAAAGTTCTCCAAAAATGAAAATTGTTATGCTGGGAGTCTTCAAAAAGTAGTAATACCTTCAGTAAATAGTAATTCTCCAATAATAAAGTCAATAAATAAGGATAGTAAATAATGCTGATACTTTTTATTTTTATTGCTTTTCTTAGGACTCATGCCTCAGTAAACTTACAACTCTTCTCTTTTAAATTAATTCTACTTTTACCTTTTTATTGTTTTATATCCCTGTCAAAATTTGTCATACTATGGAAAGTTTAAACTATATAGACCAAGAAGAAGAAATTAAAATTCTTATAAAAACTTAAGATTCTGTAATAACTCTTTACATGTCTTTTAAAGCAGCATAGTGATGAATATAGTTAAATGAATGTTGTTTCTAGATTTTCTTCCCCTTTCTTCCCACTTCTTTAAAAGAATCGTGTGTGGTGAGAAAGAGCCACTTTGCCTGTCTGACCTTGAGGCAGAGTAATGTGTAATGCTTTTGCAAAAACTAAATGTTTTCCTTTTTAAAAAATGATAGCCAATAAGAAACATAAGAGATTCCACCGTGATCTTTTTCTAATCAAACACTCGCCTATTTATTTTAACCATCTATCTCTTTATTTTCCCTAGCTGCCAAAATCATTAAAAGGTGGCAATCCTAGTTTTTTTGGGTAAAAACTGGAAGAAATGAAAATCACCACAAAAGGAAACCAGTTATTCTTATCTCATAGAAACAATCACATTGAATATATTTTTACATCTTCCTTGTCATTAAAATAGCCACATAAAACAAAAGATACTTAAACAGATACATGGAAAACTGCTAAATATCCAAGAACAATTTCTTTTCCAAACAACAGCAAAGGCAATAATCGGAGCGTCCCCTCTCCTCGTGCGCTTCCGCTTCCTCACTGAAGTCTGGCGTTCCATTCCGTTCAGTGGACTGGAGATGTAGTCACTGTCCATCTCTGTCATGGTGTGCTTCGTCCAATGCTCATAACTTTTTGGTTGTTTTCTTCTGTTTGCCCTTTGCATGCCAGCCCACTTGGAAGGCACAGCACATTAGTTCTCCCCATCTCTCAAAACAGATTTACTGTTGCTAGTTTCTCCCATCAGTCTTACCGTAGGAGACTCTAACTAAATCCCCGACCCCCCAAAAGGTAAAGTTATAATGGCGGCCGGCTCGCTGGGCGCCTCGCGGGACACGGGCATAGTCACCTGTAGCAAAGAAAGCACTTGGGAGTCTGAAATGTAAAGATAGAATTCTTCACAGCAGTTTTCAAACTCAGTCAACAAGAAACTGGACTGTGGGAACAATGAACTGAATTCAGTCTGCAAAACAAAAAGTACACATTATTTCTATTTATTTTTTATTTCTTTCACCTAGTGCAGTGTATAAACTGTTTTGCAAAGAAATCCTTTTTGTTACACATGCGTCTGCACATCCTGGAGGTCTTTGTAGCATGTTTTTTTTTTTTTTTTTTCTGTAGAATGTGTTTAGCTCCTGAAGTTATCTCAATGTTTTTCTTTTAAGGAAAGATCCCCTTTTTGCTGCTCTAATGGTCTGCAACCTTTTAAGATTCTGTGGTTCATGATTTCAAAAAATGTCTTGCCAATTTCAAAAAAGACGTTGCCAAGTTCAATAAATTTCTTGCCAATTTTTAGCAAGTCTATTGCCGATGTCTCCTTTTAGTCTGTCTTTTTGCCACATCTCGCCGGCAATGCCTCCATCCCATGGGGACGTGGCGTGACTTTTCCCGGTATCAGTGGAAAAGTGCCATGTGCCACGTAGCTCACTGCACGGGGCCTGGCCCTCCCGGTGGCTCCTGGCCCGCGTGGCCTGTCCATTGTGCCCCCGCTCGTGCCCCTTGCAGACTTTCTCCTCTCCCGCCTCTTTGCTCCAGAGCCTCCCTGCTAGGGGGAAGTTTACTCCCCCACTTCCGCTTCCGGGGGGCATGCCTGGTGGGCACAAGCGCTGCTGGCATCTGGGTGCAGGCCAGCTCTGCTTGGTACCCGCCGGGGCCCAGCATAGGACCGTCAGGACTGCAGTGTCAGCGTCAGGTTTGGAAATCCGCCTGACTTCGCCTTTCCAGCAGCCTCAGCTTTCATCCACACGCCACGCCCGAGAGGCTGCTGCCACCCGTGGGCTCCAGGCCAGCGCCACCCGGCCCGGGGCTCCAGCGGACCCCATGTCTCTTACCAGGGCGTGTTACTCTCTCTCCAAGCATGTCCAGTGCAGCCTTCTGAGCTCTCCCTTTGGATTTTAAACACCATAGTTTCTTCAACGCAAGCAGAACAAAACAACCCCTCTAGGCCTCCAGGTCTGCTGGGCCGTCTCTACAGGTGTTTCTCCAGACAGTTGCTAATGCGCCCGCCACCCTCCACTCCGCCCCTGCCACTCTGCTCACCCCGCAGTGGGCGGCCTCTGGGCCCATCGCTGGTGGAGACAGCTCAGTGCCAGTCGACAGCTCTTCAGCTTGGACCTTCCTGAGCCAGCTTTTACTCTGAATCTGCCTCGACCTCTCTGCGACTTGCACTGCCTGTTGTCTGAAACGCACTTTATGGATTTCTGTGACATGACCAGCTCTGGGTTTCCAGTATGTCTGTTCAGTTCCCTTGTTTGTGGCAGATCATCCTCTTCCAGGCCCAGGCCTGCACGCCCGTCCTGCCACTTCAGTCTTCCTGACAACGCTGCTCACACCCACTGCTCCAGGGGGCAGACGTGCGAGATGTGCTCAGATGCTTTCATCTTGATGTTTGTGGCTCTGACCACTTTTCTTTGGTATGTTTTAAAACAATTCAGTCTTTCCATATCTCTGCTTGGCATCTGCCTCTCTTCGCAGGTTGTCTTTCGGTCAGCATTTCCTTCCAGTTTGGGGAGCTCCTCAGTCCTGGGAAAGAAGATCTCCGCATTCTCTGGCTGAATCTAGGTGAATCTGGTCCACCTCTCCTGTGTTGCTGTCACCGTGAGGCTTTTCTTCTTGCTTCTCCCCTCCGGAGTGAATGGCTTGAAGGCCACAAGGTGTCTGCGCTCCCTCCCCCTGCGCGGCTGCACAGGTGCTGGGGCTTGGGCTGGAGATGCTGAAGGCACAACCTGTTGTAACCACCTGAGGTTTCCATAAAGACTGTTAGACAGATACTGAAAACCTGAAAATGAGTTAATGTAGGAACGTAATCATTACATATGAAAAATGTGCATCAATGTGTAATAACCACTGATAACTGGATTAATGTCAGAGTGGAGAAAGTCATCTGGTTTGGTTTTGTAAGAGATGAGTGGAGATTCTGTTAGCTGAATGTCTGAAAGATTCTAAGGTTTAGTTTATACCATAAATAAAAACTTCAGGTATTTGCATTTAAATTCTCTTAAAGATTTTAAATGCCGCTGAAAGTACTAATTCCTACCCGTAGACACTAAATGATTTGAATTCTGTCATAGCAAAATTGCTTCCCAGAACTTCATCCCTGTTGGGCATTTGGCTCCAGGCTGACAAAGATTATCGTTACCTTTTAGTCATCTTTCACATTATCTTCCCCTGAGATCAAAGGAGGTTCTGTGAGCTTTGGAACTGCCTAGTTCCAAATTCTTCTAGTTAGGATGCTCTCCACTGCAAATAGCAGAAAGAAAAACAGTGAGAAAGAAACGAGACAGAACAGAGAGAAAGGGAGAGAAAGGGTGGGGGAAGAGAGAGGGAGAGAGAGAGACACTACCTTACCAATATCAAAAACAGGGATTAAATTCCTGTAAGAGTGAGATGGGCTTGGTGAGCCATTGTGCCAGGCCTCTGAGCTGCAGCACAGTCAGGGGTGCTTGGGTGCTCTTGGGAAGCTGTGGGCGAAGTGGAAACAGAATAAGGTGTCCTGATTTCCTGGGAACATGAGCTCCCCAAGGTGGTAGAAGCCAATGGCTCATGTACCATGAAGGAGCAGTGGGCCTGGTCATGGTCAGGAAACGAAAGGGGCTGGCCACAGAGCTTTACAGGGACTAGCCATCATGGAACAGAGGAGTCGAAATAGAAGAGTTTGGGTTACATTTGATTTCTGTGGTCCCAACTACAATTCTGGTGAACACAGTTCTTTTCTCTACATAGTAAAAACTAATGTGTTTGGTTTATTAGTGATGGCAAAGTCAGAATTATCCTATAGGCTACAAAAGATAAATTGTGGTGAAACTAGAGAAGAAGAGACATTACCTTAGAGACTGTAGCTGTGTGACCGGACAGAGGAGATCTGGTGTCCCCTTATTAATAGGAAAAGAAATATAGTGCAAGTTGTGCGTGCATTATTGTAGGAGCGGTAACCTAGGGAGTGCAATTCCAAGAAGAGGTGGAGGAACGGAGGGTCTTGTGCTACCGACACCTACTTTCTGACAGCCCATCTCTTCGCTACATCTGTCCACAGTGGCACAGGCTGGGCGAGGGCAAGCAGCTCACCCTCACTCCTGGCTCTGTCAGGTCCTCTCTGGCCTGGGGAGCCCAGTCCTGGGGCTTGACCAGACCCCGCTGGCTGGGATTGGTGGATTGACATGGCACAAGGTGCAATCGGCAGGATTCACCCTCAGCAGCACGGGGCTGTGGCGCTTGCAGGGTGGAGGCTCTGGCTGAAAACTCTGTCAGGAAGGCCCGGGACGCCCTCCTTGCAAGACTTCCGGGCCTCTGGGGCTTCCCGTCTTTTCCCTCTGATTTCTCACTTCTGGGTCGTCAGCGTTAATTTACTTACTCGCATCCTACAGGCTGCAGAATTTAAACTCTTTACTCCCCAGTCCTGGTCCTCTCTGGTGTGCCCCATCTGGCCCAACCTTCAGGCCCAGACCCCAGCTCCATCTCTGATGGCCTTCTTTCTCAGTCTCACCTCTAAGTCATCACTACATTTTCTTGGGTTTCCTGCCAAATATCCCGAGTCCATCACTTTTCCCCAGTGCTCCCAGCACCACGACAGCATGCGCCACACCCTTGTCCCTCACGATGATGATGACAACAACCCCATGGTCTTGCTCCTCAGCCTTCCCTCAAGCTATTCTTTCCTAAGGCAGAATCTGAAGGCATGTCATCACCCAGAGGCAGGCAGCCCAAGGCCAGGCCCCAGTAGGTTTGGGCCTCAGGAGGGCTGTCCATCGTGTGCAGATGGCTGCCTCCACTATGTCTTGGATGGGCTCTTGGGGAGGGAGTCAGAGCATGAGGGAGGAGAAAGAAGAGAAATTAGTGCTGAGGAGAGACGTCCTCCTTTCTTACACAGGGGGAAGGCCTTTCAGATCTGAGCTACACTCTGCTTAGAGCTTTGTGAAATGCATTGTGGAGAGGTCACACCGCAGCACCTGGGACTGACACCCCAGCATGCCGACAGGTGGATAGGGCCCTGCTCTGCACCCGGAGTCTCAGGAACCCACTGAGCGCAATGCCCTGCATTGGTGTCAGGAACAGGAGGCTGTGCACCTGTCCCTGGAGGCAAGCCCAAGGGTCAGAGTTCAGAGTTCAAGGAGAAAGAGGCCCGGAGTAGGCATGCGGGAAGGTTGGGTGGTCCCCAGGCTCTCGTCTGGGTAATGGGAGCAAGTCTTCGACTGAAATCAAACACGTGGGTTAGGAAGGTGCAACCCAGTGTACATCACACATCCGGGCGGGCTCCACTCAAGGCTCAGTTACATCTCATACGCTCTCATTGCACTTAGGGGACAGTTTCACTGAAACAGAAGCAGCGTTGTGTTAGAGTCAGGTCTCAGGTATTTCACATTTGGCTCAGCTGTCAGAACAGTCTGGACCAGCGTTTGGATGGAGCCAGAGCCGGGAGGCTCCGCCTTCACGGCCACCACTGGATGGGTGGTGGGGCTCCAAACTGTGTCACTGTCTGCGTGCTGGGAAGCAGCTGACTCCCTGACACACATCCATTTCTAATACTCACGATGATAATTAACAGGCCACTCGTTTACTGCAGAGAGTGACTTATCTGCACGGTGCTTGGGTGACCCGTGGGGACAGAGGGCAGAACGCTGGCCCTGCTCTTCGGTTCCCTTTTGAAGTCCACGGGGCTCAGGCTCAGCCAGTTTCTGTTTAGGACAAAAGGACAAAAATGTCACCTTGCAGAGCACATCCAGAATATCTGTAACAGCACGCGGCCCAGGCCAAGGCATTTTCGGGTAATTCCAGCCACAGCACGTCCCGGCCCAGCCCACTAGTCAGGAAGGGGAGGCGTGGTGGCTGTGTGACAGAGCCCGGTGCACGCAAATGACTGAGGGGCAGTACCCTGGCTTGCTCTGTGTGGACAGCAGTAGGGTGCTGGGCTTGATTTTTATTATTATAAAGACAAGTTCCCACGTGCTACACTGGAAAAGAAATAATAAATTAACTATGTCCTCAAGGGCGCATACGGCCACTTCACAGTATCAAAGTGTTGTCCAAATGTTGCCCAAAGCCTCACTTGGGAGGTTGAGAGGCCTCTGGTGGCCGAGGTCTACGGCAGGCTCTTCCCACCTGTGCGACAGGTGCTGCACCTGGTCTGGACTCAGGATGCTCAGTAGAAATCTGCCGAGTCACCAGGAGCAGGGGCGCTTTGGGCCGCGTCCAGACCTGTTGGGGCCAACTAGGGGCACAATGAAAGGGCCAGGAGGGGAGGTTCTCCACATCACAGCCGTGCTTCCCGAAGATGCTCAGACACACGTCTCACTGGAAATGCAGGGCTAAAAACACAGACTGCGGCCCTGACCAGCTCTGTGAAGTCAGAATTTCCAGAGCCGTGACCTAGAAATCTGTACACTCAGTAACTGCTCCAGGTCAGGGTTTCTCACGCTGCACTACTATGGCGGAGTGACCTAGAGGGCTTCTGTAAGTGTGTGAGGCTGCTCCTCTCTGCCCTCGCGATCGGACGTCCGGCGGGGCTCAGGTGGCATTCTCGCCCCAGCCAGGCTGTGACCATAGTCTGTGCAGCACCACGTGCTCTGAACCCCACGGACACGTGCAGCTCATGTGCAGGCTTGAGCGATGGCGATTCCGCGGTTCTAGCCAACTGGCCAGGGACAGCCGCAGCCGCTGCGCCCCCTTGAGCGGCGGGCTGCCACCTTCCGTCTGTCCACGTGGTCTACAGTTAGCAGTGGGTTCAAACGGTTCCGGGAGGAGCGGGCTTGGGTGACGTTCTGGGTCTGCCCACGGGTCATGGGAAACCCAGGGGCGCCCGCAGGCGACAGGCTGGACTCGAGCTGGGCGCACGGCCAGGGATGAAGGGGTCGCTGCAGCTCGGCCAACAAACCAGAGCTTTCCCTTCCTGCTCCCCTCCCCTCCTCGCCGTTCCCCTCTCTCATTCTTTCTATTTGGTGACTTTACAATCAAGCGGCAGTCCAGTACTGAACAGAAATGGCTCAGAATGCTCTCTGGGGAGACGTTTTCCAAACACACACACGAACGGCTGGCAGCCCCGCGGACAGCGCTCAGCGTCCCTCGTCCTCTGTGAGACGCAGACCTGTCAGTGCCACCGTGTGGAGGACAAGCAGGCGGCAGAGGAGAGGCAGAGGCAGGGGGTGCCCAGGCACGGGCAGAGGGCGGCTCAGCCTGCTCTCTCTCTGTGGGACAAGTGTGGACATCCCGCACCGGCAGAGGAGGCCCGTGGGAGCCAGCAGTCTCCTCAGCGAACAAAAAACGCATCCGAGTCAGCACCCAAAGGGACGTCCACCCTGTCCAGGCCAGCAGCATTCTCCACAGCTTCCCAGCAGTGCAGACACAGCAATGGACAGGGAGCAGCACTCAGCCTTACAGAGGGCCGCGCAGTTTGCAGTGACACGTTCCTCACGCTGACGGAGGTAAGCCAGGCACAGAAGCGAATGCCGCTCCAAGGTCTGCAAAATAGGTGGCGTCTTCACTACCACTGCCACACGCCCACTCTGTTCACTTCTGCGCACAGCTGCTGATGCCTGGTCACTCCAGAGCACACACACCATGACGGTCCTAGTCACAGCGAGCCTAGCCTTCTGGTGACGTCACTTCCGGTGACGTCACACAATCCCTTGTCCTAGCGCCGCCTGTGATTCACGTGTTCAATGGGCCATCGCCCCGTGCTGTTAGGTGTGGAGACACGCAGTGCACATGAATGTTGTGCAGTACACGCAGCTTGATATCGATTGTCAGCCATATTTCATGCTTATGTATTCACTGTGCCTTACTTTAATGGTTACTTTTGAGTTTAGTACTGAGAAGAGCTCACAGGCCATCTTGCACTGTGCTAGTGAGCCAAGCAGTGTCACACGTTTCCAGGTACTGCTCTCCAGGCTTCGGTAAGAGGCTACTGAGAGTGAGTGCTCTGCGCAGCTCGGTGTGTACCCTCTGTGCTGGGTGGGGTGGCGGTGCCCACTAATGCATTCCCAATAATGCATGGCAGAAGGTCGCAGGACTGGACTGCTTTCTCAACATTGGGAGGAGAGCTGCAAGTCAGGACGCAAAGGGAGCCTTGCCAGCGAAGGCGAGAGCAAGACTGGAATGGAAAGCATCGCTCCGCTCCGGGGCTTCCGGCAGGGCACTTTCAAACAGGTCCTGGAAGCACAAGTGTCTCCTCCCTCCTGTCCTTCGATCTAAACATATACAAATCCGTATTTGAAAAGGAAAAATGTGCTGTTACAGGCAGAAACAGTGAAAAAAAATCTCGGACCTTTTATAATACAAAGGAGACGGTGATTGTAAAAGGAGGAGGAGGGAGAGAAGGCGGGGCTCAGGAGTTCAGCACAAGCTCTCACTCCCTGCAGTAGGGCGAGCCGGCGTCACCGTGCCCCACTGGAGTAAGATTTTCTTTTAAAAGAAGAATGGCTGTGTATCATCCAGAAAGAGGTTAAGGAGTAGTTAGACTACTTCAAAGATAGCCGTAATACATAAAATGCAATTCGAAAGGATTTTGTAAAGATATTCAAGTGAGCAAATCTTCAGCATTTCAGAATGTCATATCCTCTGCAGATACCCCACAGGTAAGATTTTGTTATGTTTTCTTTTCTTTGTCTACCTTCCTATTTTAGTGTTTATAGACTATGGTGAAAAATTATCACAGTCACATTTCACTTAAGTAACTCAAGTAGGTGTACCTTGGACAGAAACAGAAGAGGGTCCTGAGGAAGACAAAGACCCCCCAGTGGTCTTTTCAGGAGCCCTTCACCCCATGGCAAGATACTGGGGCCTGAGTGTGAAGCTAGATTTTTGCTGGGGCTCTGCCATCTCTGCCTCACGGTGCCCTGCTGAGCAGCTTGCTGGGTGATTGTAGTGTTTGACACTATGTACTTTGTTGTGCTATGTAACCAAGCGAATGTTTTATCTGTTGAATAACAGAAAAAATTACTAAATTCTTCAAAACGGATTGCTTTGTACTTACTGAGAGGAGCTGGGCTAGATTCCAGGGTTAGGGTTGGGTAAAAAACAAACCTGGGCTTAGCAAAGAGCGACTGAGTTGCGAAGGACTGAGAAGGTGAGGAAGGAAAACATTTCAGTAGTTAGGCCAAAGGGCGGGTGTTTGTCCTAGGGGCAAGTGAGGGTAGAAAGGGCTGGGTGAGGGCGGAAGGAAGGGAGACTAGAGTGTCAGGAAGCATCTCACCCCAGCCAGCCCCGCTTGGGAAGCGTGGTCTGCGAGGGCAGGGGCCAGCTCTGGGTGAGAGGGTGCCAGGGTCCAGGGACTTTGGGGAAGGAAAAGGTTTCACCGGAATGCAGTTAATAAGTATCTTGTTTCTGTTGACCAGGGAGGATCTGCAGTTTAGCTAATCATTCACGAGACAAAGCTGTGCACTTGCAGAGTGTGTTTTGATCGCAGGTAAATAGGGAGACAGCTGCAAGGCTTGTTCCAGCCGTGTGGGGAAAGGTCATTCTCTGTAATAAGTTATTTCCTGGAACACTAAAGGTGGCTGGATTCCTTAGCTCTGTGATTTTTCAGGAGCACAGGGCTTGGATAAAGTTCAAAATTGTCAATTTGAGGTATAAATAAAAACTAAAGCAAATGTTTAAATGAAAATATATTTATTACAGAAAAAGGCACATTGCCAGGAATCCCCTTTAGAATTCTTCCCCTCGCTTTGAAAATATTTATCTTATCACTGTTACCCTCTCAGTCAGTTCTAGAAGCCCTCTCTCCTGAGAGTCTCTAGTTGACTGCCTCTATGTCCTTACTGTTTCCCTTTCATGTTCATTTTGACCTGGGGAAGAGCCAGAAGTCACGTAGTGCTGGATCCGCTCAACAAGGTGAATGCAGGTGAGTTTCATGCAGGAAGTAGAAGAAGAAAGAATGTATGTACAGGCCTTTGCAGGCCACACCCAAAGTGACCCACCAGCCTTCACCTCCCAATAGCAAATCTGTCTGTGGACTGATGTAGTACCACATAGCTATGATCCAGGCATTTCCAAAAAGCTCACTTATGACCACATGAGACTTTGGGGACATCTAGATGGAAGCCATAACATCCCACCCCGGGCCCCCAAAGACTCATGTGGAGCCTTTTCTGCAAAGGCATTTAGTCCATCTGTAAGAATTGGCAAAGTCCTAACAGTTCCAGCAGTGCTGCAAAGTCCAAGTCCAAAGTTTCTTCTGAGATTTAAATTCTTAGCTGCAAACTCCTCTCCAAATGAAAAGAAAGTTAAATGTTTCCAACATACGATGGCACTAAATAAATATCACTCCAAAAGGTAAGTTATAAAGAGAGAAAGGAATGGGATCAGATCAAGACCAAAGTCCAGCAGGGCAAACATTGAATCTCCTAGTCCTATGTCCAGTAGCTGGGGCAGTCTGTGGTGTGATGTGACTCTGAAGGACTTGAGTGGTTGTGCTGCATGGCCTGCTGTGGTTGTAGCCCTTGGGGCCTTTCTCTTGGGCCAGTTTGGTTTCTTCTTACAGCTTCCCTCAGATAACCCACATTCCTGGGTTCTCCAGCTTTCTGGGGTCTCTGCTACAGCTTCAGCTTCACACACTGCTTGGTCTCCCAGGTCTTCTGGAATCTGGGTGAAAGAGTTCCCGATCCCACAGTTTTTGCATTCTGCGTGCACCTAAACGAGCACCAGGTGGATGATGCCAAGGTTTGCTGCCAGTGGGAGCAGTAGCCAAGCGTCCTTCTTTCTTGGCTGAAGGGGTCGAGTTCCTGGATTGCTGAGCACCAGTAACCAAATCCTGAGGAAGAAATTCCTTAGGCCCCCACCATTCTGGAACCTGCTGCAGTAGGGCTTGCTTCTCAAAGCAAAGTTTTTCATTTGTGCAATTTTGAGGCTGCAAAGAATAGAGTCCTGTGATATTTGTGATGCCCCCAGGCCACCTTTTCTATTACTCAGCTCCAAAGTACTTGGATTGCTAATTCTAATATACTCAGTATATTACCTAATATACCAAATTCTCCTCTGCTCCATCTTTGCAGTTCCCAGCTTTACCAGAGCTTCCTTTCTGGTCAAACGCAAAACGTCTTAAGTCATTCTGCTGGGCTCTTTGCTCTTGGCTCTCAATATGGATCTGGCTAAAAGCCCCCAACACTGTCAGTGCCATGACCTCGATGTTAAACTGCCTGAAATTTCATCTGCCAGATTAGTCTGTTACCCTTAATCTTAGTCTCAGGCAAAGTCTCTGGATGTGAGCAAAATGTAGAAAAAATTTCTGCCAAAACATAATGCACATGGTTTGGAGTGCTTTTTCCCAACAGAAACCTTCTGAACCTCTTCTTTGCCACGTGCATTTCCATCAGCAGGTTGGTCTTCTGAGCTCTGACCAGAACTCCCATCACAGTGAGCTCACAGCGCTCAAGAGCTGCTTCTCCATCCAGCATCTCCCAGCCTTTCTGAACTCTTCCTGCCAGCCAAAGGCTTCTAAACCACACGGTCAGGGGTGTCACCACAGCAACTCCACTGCTAGTGATGTTTGTCTTTGTTATTTTCTCATTGCTGAGACACAGTTCTGAAACTCACAACATAAGGAGAGCTTTATGTAACTCACAGTTTATACAGGTTTCAATCTCTAGTCTGCTGGATCCAAGGCAGGGTGGCATGCCAGATGGACCTGGCAGAGGAGAAACAGCTCGTGGCATGGTATACAGGAAGCACAGTGGCACCAAGGCGGAAGGAAGGAGGTATGTATAGACCTTCCGAACCACACCCACAGTGACCCACCTCCTCCACCAACCTTCAGCTCCCAGCATCACACAAAGCTATGAACCATCAGCACTAATCCAGTATCACACATCCCTGACCCAGCAGCACACCCGTGTGCTCCAGTCACCTCCCCAAAACCCCACCTGCGTGTGTAGGAGACTCTGCAGGATACTTACATAGAAGCCATAACAAACACGCACAAATATAATTTTAAAATTTCAGTTCTCACTATTTCAAAATCTCAGGAGATATTGTATGTATTGCAAGATACAAAATCATGCCATTCTTCAAAAAAATCTTCCTTGACTTAGATCACCATGATTTGGAATTGTTAACTGCTTTCATTTTCTTTCTCAGTATTCACCACAGTTGAGTCCTGCTTTTGGTATTTCTCTGGACGGATTACAAGATCAACCAGGACTGTGATACTCCTGGCATTGCTCACCAATATATTTCACTACTGGGTCTATAATAGATGCTCAATACATATTGTTTCTTAGTGGAAGGAAGGGAAATGATTTTTATCATTTTTTTCACTATAGAATAAAACTAGGAAAAAATAAAATTATTATTGCTTGTGCGAAAGTTCCTTCACCTCTACACTTCATTGTATAGTAAAGCCTTGGTTTGCTATAGAGATTACAAGTATAGTTTGTTCCAGTAACTTGCATGTAATCCAAAGTACTTGTGTATCAGAGTAAATTTTCCATAAAAAGAATGGAAACTTATGATTTGTTCCACAACACAAAAATACCCATATAAAATGATGACAGTACTGTAGTATAATACAAATAATAAAGAAACACAAAATATAAAGAAAAATAAACTAACCTGCACTTGCTTTTGAAAACCTTTGTGGCTATTGTGAGAGACAAGAGGGAGGAGGGTCACCGTATTGGATAACTATCACTAGTGGGATCACTACTGTCTATTAGCTCAATCTACTAGCTCGTTCATTCTCCTTTAGCAAGGAACCTTCCCATGGCACTTGCTTTTGCCTGCAGCCCTGTTGGGGGTGCTTTTCTATAACATTTTGCTCCATTTATCACATTTTACACATCTCTCTAATCTCATTTGAGGTGAGGGATTCTCCCATCTTTTTCTCCTCTTCTACAGGTGATAGTTTTTCTATTACCTTTTTGCTGTTAGGATGTAATCACTCAGAATTTCAGAGAGAGAGCAAGAGAGAGAGAGAGAGAGAGAGAGAGAGATAAAGAGAGAGAGACAGAGAGAGACACACAGAGACACAGAAAGAAAGAGAGAGGGAGAGCATGCATAGTCTCAAGTGTGATTGTGGAGTGCAAGGCATTGCTCATTTATCAAATTAAAATTTATTAGAAATATTTGCTTGCTTCTGCTTTTGCTTCTTGCAGAAGACTCATGGAAAAACTTACTCACAATCCAAGATTTTACTGTAAATTGTTTTGACTATTTGTCACTTAGGCTTGTGAAATCTAGATGGTGTGTCTTGGGAATTGTTTTACAGTACTTTGGATAATTTAAGTCTGTCTAAGTTGAATAGTGCATCTTATTAACTAATAATGCCTAACATTTATCAAATGCTTATAGTATGTTAAGTGATTTTTTATAACATGCTCTTTTTTATCTTCAAAAGACTTTATAAATAGACTATGAATTGCAAAGGAATGATTTTAATTTATATACAAATACTGATTATCAAAGCTAACTAGTACTATAATCACGGATAGACCTGGACCAAAAAATGTATTCTAATGCCAGCTATGCCATATAAGTATTTTAAGTATGGACACTTTTATGATTGAAAAATAGGGAAGAAGTTATTTGCATTAGATAGTTAAATCCACTTCTGTAAGTTACAGAAAATGATAACTGAAAACAATGTAAACTGAGACTATGCAGTATAAATTAAGGACGGGTAATGTGATTCTACGTAAGAATGATTTCTCTGGGTGAGGGGCACAGAACACAGCCAAGAAAAATGGAGATGCACAGATAGAGGACCTGGTGGAGGACCTGGGCGCTGGTCCTGGGTTGGGTCCAACAGTCCAGGCTTTGGTCGTCAGTGAATCACGCGCAGCCCTAGGAAGTGGAGTGGACGAGCACAGAACACTCGCCAGAGGAGCAGGCTCAGGGCCCCTTCTGCCTCCAGGACTCCTAACCCTGCCTGGGCCTGCCTGCTTGGTGGTTGGAGTAGCCTTGCTGCAAGGCAGTGTGGCGCTTCCTCCCTCTCTCTTCTTTATGCTAACCTGTGTACTCAGTGCCAGAGGTTGGGGAAGGAAAAGGGATAATTAAGAAGAAAAGAGCCTTTCCCACCTTTTGTTCTTACCCCCTGTTGCCCTGAGGCAGAACCTTAATTATAGTTTTGAAATTCAAAGCTGACTTTCTCAGATTAATAGGAAACGAACTGCACTTTGAGAATAGGCAGGGTTGTGATTCTGCTTGAATATTTCCAGAGTCTAATCTGTTCTGGGTCTTCTATTGCAGTCGGTTCAGTATTGGACAGAGGGCTATCAAGTGAACCCGGGATAGGGTAAGGCCGTTCTCTTTCCGAGCTGGCTCTGTGCTCCAGCCAGGGTTCCAGGCAGTGGTGCACCCTGGTGAGCAGCAGAAAGCTCCTGCTTCCCGGGCTTTGGTTCTGACAAAGTGATAACTGACCATGCGTGTCAAGAGGTCAAGTGCTCTGGAAAAAAAGTAAGACAGTGTGAGGAATCGCGTGCGTGCGTGCGCGCGCGTGTGTGTCTTCTGTCCTGCGATGCTGTTGGAGGAGAGATTTCCATGAAATGAAACCAAGACAAGGAATACACTGGGGAGGAAACTGTCCAGGTGGAGGGTGGAGAAAATGTGAAAGCTGGAGAGCAGAGAGGGCTTCCGGGGAGGCCGGAGAGCAGGGCGCGGACCTGCTGGAGTGAAGAGGAGACCCCGTCAGGAGAGAGCCCTGGGCAGGCCCTCACTGGTGGGCCTCGGAGAGGATTTCCTGCTTTATCCTGCGCACTGTTGGAATTGGGGAGACTTCCAGTGGAAGAATAACGTGATCATGTGAGATCTGTGAAGAGGAAATACACTGGATAGAAATTTGGACCTGTATACAAAGCAATGAAATGCTGGATATGCGGCAAGATTAAAAAAAATTTTGTTTTCTTTATGGTTATATGTTTTGAAAAGGCAACTGAATATGTAAACCAAGTAAAGCTGACAATATATTATAGGACCTATAACATGTAGAGATAAAGTATATGTCAGCAAAAGCACAAAATGGACAACAAAGGGAATACACTGCTATAGTACTATTATACCATATACAGACTAGTAAAGCATCACTTGAAGTGTGCTATATAGTGGAGTACTACTGAGCCATAAAGAGGGATAGATTTACATCGTTTTAGGAAAATGGCTGCATTTTAAGACCATAACATTAAGTGAAATAAACCAGACACAGGGTGTTCATTATTGCATGCTTTCCCTTCCACAAGAAACCTAAAATAGAAATAATCCAAAGCAAAAACTAAAAAGGATAGATAATAGGAAATAGGAAGATAGATTTTATGGAGATAGGAAGATCTCCACATCGTCTAGGAAAGGGAGAAAGCGAGGCAGGGGGTGTAAGAAGGAGAAAGATGTGAGGTGAATGTGAGCCATTTCCCCAAGTGATGCATTACTGCATATCCAAATAGGTACTAATAAAAAAGAAAAAGTATTGCAAACCATATATAGCAACTGAAATGAAAGTTAAAGCCAACAAAGGATAGAAAAATAAAAACATAAAAACTTAATTAACTCAGAAGAAAACAAAGAAGAAAAATAAAGCACTGGATGAGAGAAATAGAAACCCAACAGCCGTGTGGCTGATTTGACCCTAACGACGGTGGCAATCGTTACAGGAAAGGGGCCCGAATGTCCTGGCACAGGCCAGAGACTGGCAGAGAAGACGGCCAAACAGGGCCCCACCAAGTGTGAGTGACTTCAAGACTAAAGACAGAAAAAGGTTGAAAGGAAAAGACTGGAAGAAGACGTAACACGGCGAGACCAGCCAAAAGGAGCCTGGACTGGCTCGATGACTTCAGAGCTAGGAATATAACGAGGGGCACAGAAGACTATTGCACAACGACACCGAGTCTCTTCCTCAAGAGGACAGAACAAACCTGAAAACTTGTTCACCAAACTGAGAATTTCCAAACGCATAAGTACAAACTAACAGCATTTACAAAGAACAAAGAGTCCACAGTTCTCGTCACAGATACTTTCACCCTTCATTCAATAACTGAAGACAGGAAATTGCAAAGGCACAGACCTGAACTGCCAGGCAGCCAACCTGACCCAACAGACGCTCACAGAAGGCTCCAGGCAGCAGTAAGGATATAGTCCTTTCTGACATATACAGAATATGTACCCCAAACTGGCAGAACTCTGAGCAGAAAGGCAGCTCAGTAAATTTAAGGGAATTCAAATCATACAAAATATGTTTCTGATCACAACAGAATTATATAAAAAATAAACAATACAACGATACCTAGGAAGTCCCTAAATACTTGAAAGCTAACACTTTTTTTTTTTTTTACATAATCCATGGATCAAAGGAGACAAAAATACTGAGTAAAAATAAAATACCAAATAAAAAATTATAGAAGGCAGGTAATGCAATAGGTAGTAGAGATTTCTGGCAGAGAGCATTACATTCCAAAGGAGAAAGGCCTCTAATCAGAGTAAGTGAAACACAAAATAAGAAGAAAGGAAGAAAAAGATAAGAGAAAAAGCAATGAATTAGAAAACAGAGAATCCACTGTGAGAGTCAGCCAATCAGAAGCTGGGTCTTGAGATCAGCAAAGCTGGTAGACCTTGCAGGGGAGGGAGCCAGACAATAGCGGCGCAGACAGCGCGGGTGGCACAGGGCGGAGCCAGTGTCTCTGCCCTTAACAGCACCAGGAGGGGCTGCGCAGAGGGAGACACTTCACGGGACACAGACTGAGACAGTTGCGCCTGTGTTTGGCAGGCAGCAGATGTCATCTTATGCTGACCCAGTTCAGCACCTGGATGAAATGTCACAGGTTACGGAAAGATCCAGATTGCCGCAGGTCATCCAGGAAGAACAGAAAACCCGAGCTCTTGAACATTTCAAAAAGGAACACGGATTTTAAGCTTTCCACAGGGGAAGAGCCAGGCCAAGATCTTTTCAGGAATGAATTCTACATACATTTAAGGAAGAAATAACCTAATTTCCACCCACGCTCTTCCGGAAAATTACCGAGGCCAGAAGAGATTCTGACTCATTCTCAGGGTGGCATCTTTCTGATAATGAAATCAGTGATATTGTGAAAGAAGAAAACTCTAAACAATCATTCATCATGAGCATAAATGAATATTTTTGACAAGGGTTTAGCTACAGGGAGGCAAGGTTTGAATCCACCTTAACACTCAAAACCAATGGACGCGATTCAGAGTTCTGATAAACCACGAACTGGGCGACTTCCATGGACATTTATTTCTCACAGTTCTGTAGGCGGGAGGTCTGAGATCGAGTTCAGCACTGGGCCCGCCTCTGCGGGGATCAAGGCTTGCGGCCAAGTGCCGCAGGCCTGAGTGCCCTCCCCTGGCAGAGGGTGGTGTCCCGCCAGCCCTCTTGGGTTAGTTGCCATCCGCATGGGCTGGTGTAATGCTGACCTCCGGACACACCCTGTGTCCGTGTACCATCACCCTGGGGGACAGAATCTCAACATAAGCATCTTGGGGGACACAAATATTCAGTCTGCTATTGCATAGGAAGGAAAAAAAAAACATGATCATCTCAAAAGTTGTACAAAAAGCATCTGACAAGATTCCATATGTCAAGAAAACCAAATAAAAGTTACCCAGTTTAGAAAGGAAGAGGAAAAAATGTCATTATTCTTACAGGACATGAACATCATATAGAAAACTTCGTGACACTGTAAAGCGGCTGCTGGAACTAAATGATTGTAGCAAAACTGCAAGACACCAGGTTGATATGAAAGTCTAATAAATCTGTACACATCTGGAACAAATAGTAAGAAACTGATATTGAGAATTGATATCGATCATTTATATAATATTCAGCAGCACTAAATACTTGTAAGATGCTACTAAGTGATAAAGCTTGTGCAGAGACCTTGAGGGAACTTTTAGGGCTAGAATAATTTTTATCATGTTATCATAATGCTATTTTGAACAGATTCATACAGTAAAATAGTACACTTTAGTTAAATTTATTGTATGTCAATTACACTTTAAGTGATTTAAATTATATTTAAACAAGGATGTGACAAATACACTTACTCTTTTGGGGAGAAATTATTTGTCCTACTGAAGTGTTAAGTAGACAGAGTTATATTTAATACATTTGATATGGAAATATAAAAATGTGATCTATGATTTCATTATACATGCAGGGACTTTTTTGCTATGTGTTTTTCTCTTGTTTGAAGAAGAGATTTCACTTTCAAATTCTGGTTTGAAACCATCCAATAGGTCAATTCAGTAAATTTTGATAGAATGGAACACAGCACTTCAACAGCATTAGATGGGTCCATGTTTACAGCTGTGAAGGGATATTGCACCATAATGTTAAAGAGGGGATTACAGGGTACCCCATCTCTCCATTTTTAAAGCCAAGCCGCGGCAGCCTGCCTGTGGGGGAGAAGGACATCGTGTGCGTGTTTGGGTGTCCATGCAGTACAGAGATTCATACCAGCCGTCTGCGTATCTTCTAGTATTCCGAACGGAGAACACAGTGATTATTTAACTGCAGTGAATGACCATTGCTTTTTAAAACAACACTTAGTTATTAAACGCTTTTTGACTATTACTTTTATAATACTCAAATTTAAAAATAATTTTGTTGTTATTCTTGCGTGAATGTTAATCTTCAGATAAATTTACATGAATTGTTACTTTAAATAGAAATACTTTGGTATTAATCTGGCAAAATACACCATGTATGTTTTAATGTACGTCTCTCGCTCTCCTCTTTGACGCACTAGACAGTCTTCAGCTTCCTCCCCTCTTGTCTGGGACTGACGTGGTCTTGTCCACACTGAAGTCTGTGGAACAAGGTCTAGATGCTGACTGGCCGCTAGTAATGCTAGTTACTATCACCGAATGATGGTTCTTCAGAAAAACCTGCTGGCAGCTCACGGCTGTCTCCCACAGTGGTGTAGGCACGTCCAGCTCGGGGGCACGACTCGTTAGAGCGCCCTTCCAGCTGGCGCCGCTGTGGCAGGGACACTGTCGTCTGAAGCACCTGCTTCGCCGCGCTGAGGAGGCAGCCTCTCCTGCCTGCTCTGGGCTGGCACCGGCTGACTGGGACTCAGGCACAGCCTTTTGGATGGCCCCGGCCAGCCTGTGACTCTCACCTCTACCACACCACCCACCGTCCGCGCAGGCCGGGTGCTAAATCTGCTGTCCTTGAAGGAGCAGGACCTGGCCCCATGGATGGCACAGCCCAGGCAGCCTTCAGAGCCTCTGCACTTTTCGTCAAGAGCTTTAAGCCGTTTAACATATGCTGGGTGAAATTTCTTTTCAAGTTTCGTACCTTTACTGCATATGCTTTTTAAAAAATGGCATACTTTTAGAACACTTAAAATTTTATTATGATGAGAAAGCCCGTAAAATATTTACTGAAAATTCATTGCTTGGTATAGTAATTTACTGAGGATTTGCAAGCGACACCAGCTTGACATGGGCTGGTGAGTTAGCAGTGTCTGAACAGGATGGGGCTTTCTTGGACCTCTTACAACACCCCTTCCTCAGTGCACAGGGAGGTCAAACACACCCCTTAATCATACTGTGACAGACCTGCTCTGAACGTCCTGGCTCCAAGGAAGGTGCAGTAAACGTAATCGGGCTCTGAGTGGCTCACATCTCTCCCCAAGCTCCCTCTTAACGTAATTCTCACCGTGCCTGGATTTCGCTTTATGAAACCTCTTCATGGGACAGATCTTGCAGCTCAAGGAAGAGCTGACAGTTGCTCTGTTAGCGCAGGAAGAAGGAGAGCAGGAAAGAGGTGGTTCCGTCCTGCTGGCGCCGCTCTCTCCACCATTTGTATCTTGATCATCAGAGATTGCACTGCTGGCGGCTCAATCCCTGTGCTGTCCTCCCCTCTCAGCTTTAAGGACTCCTATCTTTTGGTGACCATATTGGGCTTTTTTTTTAAGGCTTTTTGAGACCACGTCTCCCTATATAGCCCAGGCTGACTTTGAACTCACAGCGATCATCCTGCCTCAGCCTCATGAGTCCTGTGATCACAGATGCACATCCCTACATCTGTCTTAATGGTCACATTCTTTCTCTAACTGTGGTCACTCTCAATAGCACTCACTGGACCCTTTCAGTCCAGTGTCAATACTTCGTCATCTCAGAAAATAAGGTGCTGGAAACTGACCATATCATAACTAGTATGGGCAAACTCTTGGGTAGAGAACTTAAAACAGCTTTTTAAAGGAAAATTCAGTGAGCTTCAAGCAGAGAAGTGATTTAATATTCTAACAGTGAAAAAGAATAGGCTGAAGAAAAACCCCTAGAAATCACATAAAAGGACTCTAAGCAAAAGTAAGAATGTAACAGAAGGCATGAATAGCAGCACCAGTTAAACAGAAGAGAGAGTTAGCAAGTTTGAACACAAACTATCCAAAAATTCACAGTTGGAGAAAAAAAGATTGAAAAAGAATAAAGAAAACGCCATGCCATTTGGACTAGCAGCATGAAGAGCAAATATTTGTGCTGATAGGGTTCATGGAGACTTGAGAAGGTCACGGGCTAGAAAGACTATCCAAAGAGGTAATAACAGAACATCTCCCAGTCTTCCAGGAAAGTACAACCCTTTAACGGCAGGAAGGAGAAAGGTCAGCAATTGGATTCAGCTGAACTGAATGGCCATTAAAAAGTTTTTATAATTAAGTACTTCCAGTGAAAGTTAAAGGGAAACGTCTCAGGGCCGCAAGAGGAAAGGCATTAATAATGAGTGAGGATGTCCCAGGCCGCTCAATAGCAGACTTCTCAGCAGGCAACAGAATAGTGTGAGACTTCCGCAGCTCTCAGGAAAACCCAGCAAAAACAACCAGCCAGACAGTGGCAACCGTCAACCAGAACCATTCACAGTGGGTCACTCTGAGAAGCGGCTGATATGGCATTTGCAGATAAATGGACACAATCGAGAACATGTTGTGTGAAATATGTCAGCAAAAAAGTTTAATGCTTGGAAACTATACACATATGTGTAAATCAAGCAACGTAGTCTGAAACAATCAATGAATCTGGGAAGAAATTAAGCAAGAAATAAAAAATTCTTGAAGTGAATGCAATGACATACAACATGGTTTCTCTTTTATGAGAGACTAAAAGAAATATATATAAATAAAGCGCAAAATGGAAGACAGGTAAATAGGGAACAGGGAGATTTCCAAATAGATGGGGAACGAGGACGGAGGGGGGAGAGAGGAAAGAAATGGAAAATATTGAAGAGGAAAATGATGAAAATAGGGCTTTACAAATGGGAGGAGACCAAGAGTCGGAGGAAGTAGGTGGGAGAGGAGGGTCAAAGGACAAGAGAGAGTAAAGCACTGAGATGTGTGATGTACGTGCATCTCCTCCTACGGTACCCGTAGTCGCTACGCACCGCGTGAGTACTAATGAAAAAGCTCTAAAAGGAGTTCTTCACCCTGAAACAGTTGGCAGTGAGGAAGAGGAATGTGTCACATGGAACCAAATTTAATGGAAAGAGTATCTATCCAGACAGATTCAGAATCTGTAATATTGTAAACATAGTGCCATTAATATCTTTAGATTAGAAAACTTACAATTTAAATTTTGATAGTAACATTACTATGGTAAGAGGCAAAGCAGAACACTGTAAAACAGGACATTAAAATTAAAATAGTGGTGGAATGGAATGTAAGTGTAGAGTTTCTTTTTTACCTTTTGTTTTGAATAACACATTAATGGTACATACTGTGAGGTTTGGGCTGATATTTCTATATGTGCTAAGGTGTGCACCAGTCAAATTCAACTTCCTTTAATCCTCCTTTTCCTTATACTCTCCTTAACTTCTACCCGTCACTTTCCTACATTCAGATCAGCCTTTCTTAGATTTCACATGTGAAAAAGAGTGCACAGTAATTATCTCCCCGTGTTTGGATTATTTCATTTAACAAAGTGACTTATAGTTCCCTCATTTTGCTGCAAGTGACAGATCCTTTCTTTTCTATGGCTGAGTAATATTCCTTTGTGTACAGATGACATATGTTTTTGTTATTCATCCGTTGATGGTACATAGTATGATTCCACATCTTTGTTATTGTGAGAATGCTACAAGAAACACGGATGGGCTAGTATACCTTTGATATTTTGACTTTTGTTTCTTTTCATAGCTCTGTGATTTATATCAAGTTTCTATCATTGTAAAATAGCTTGCCATAACTAAAAACTGTTTTTGGAAACTTCATAGTAGCTACAAAGCAAAAATCTATATTTGTATAGCAAAAAATAAACACAGAGGCATACGACATTACTGTAAATCACTTAATCACAACAGAAAACTATAAAGGAGGTAGAAAGAAACTACAACAAAATTAGAAAACAAGTATCTAAAATGGCAATAGTAAGACCTTACTTATCAATAGTAATCCTAAATGCAAATGAATAAATTGTTTTAGTAAAGGACACTGAGTGACTATATGGACTTAAAAACTCACAATATCCAACATATGTTGCTTTCATGAAACTCATTTTAAGCCTAAGGCCACATATAGATTTAAACTCAATGGTAGAATAAGACGTTCTATGAAAGTGGACCCTAAAATAATTTCGGAAGGCCTATGCTTAGGTCAGGCAAAGTGAAATTTAAATGAAAAGACACAAAGACAAAGAGGTTTTAGCAAGAAGAAATGATAATTCTAAGTATATATGAGTCCAACATTGCTGCACTCAATATATAATCAATAATGGATCAATATATAATAATAATGGATCTAGAGTGAGAGAGAAAATCCAGTGCAACAGAGCAGTCGTTAGGCCTTCGGTGTCTCACAATGGGCACATGATGGAGAAAGAGAATGAACAGACACCTCCCAGTATAACTGAATCTTAGCCCAGCTGGACCCACCCCCAAGTGGGTCCACCCCCAAGTTTACAGAGCATCCCCTCCCCCTGCTGTGGAATCTGTTTTTCTCACCAGTACATGGACAGATGATATTAGGTTGCTAATTAAGTCTCAACAAACACTTAAATATTATCAAGTATCTTTTGTGACCACAATGCAAGAAAACTAGAAATCAACAACAAAATTCTTGAAAACTATACACATATGTGGAAACTGAGTAATTTAATCTGAAACAATCAATGAATCTGGGAAGAAATTAAGCAGGAAATAAAAATTCTTGAAATAAATGCAAAAACATACAGCATATCAAAGCCAGTGCATACAGCAAAAGCAGCACTAGGAGGAAATTTGGGCGCTGTTAGCAGTTGTTTCCTGACATCTTAGCACAGGGAGGTCCACAGAGGACAGCAGTGGTAGTGCAGGTGGAGGGCGAGGTACACAATTCCTCCGATTCCTCAACATGGCCCAGGGTGGCCAGTGAGCCCGGTGCATGGCGGTGTACACGGCACGAAGGCGTGAGCTGTCATGTCCTGAGAAGGTGACTTTAGCCGGCTCTGCTCGTCGGGTGGAATGATTGATCTAGTGGGAAGTGAATTAATGTAAATATAAATAAGTTATGCTAGAATGCACAAAAGAATTCTCTCAATGACAATTAAGGTATATTTCCAAAATTCAACTTGGCAATAAGAAAAAATGCCTAATATATTTCACATAAAATATTTTAAATTACAAATGCTTCTCTTCTGCCACCAAACCCGATGCATTTTGAAACAAAACCCTAGAATTTTGTTTTAAATCTTTTATCAGGGGAAGAAGCCCAAGAACCTGATATCTTAACTCTGTGTCCCAGTGAATCTCAAGTTTTGCAAACTTTGCAAAATAATTAATTGGATATTTATTTAAATGCTGAGGATGGGTTTTAGCCATAGATGACCCAATATAGCAGGAATATGATATTTAAATACCAGATGGTTCTGAGGCAAGAAGCCTGAGAAATAAGACTGGTACGAAAGCTGTTGAAAATGCAAATACAGCCTAAATTTCACACTAGCGACAGCAGAAAGTTAAACCAAGTGTGAGGCTCTCCTAAATGGTGGCCCTGTGCAGTGGCAAAGGTCACGGCCTGCACCCAGCCTGAAAGGGAGGCTCAAAATGCAGTTGCAGATATGGCTGCAGTTGAACAGGCTGGATGCTTCTGGAGCCTAGATTTAAAATTAAAGTCTTTTAAGATGGAGTTTATTCTCTAAAAAAAAGCTCTCTTTTGATCCAGGAACTCGGGTCAGAGGCCCTATCCCCGCCTTGCAAGCAAAAGGTCCTGAGTTTGATCCCTGGTATTGCAGAAAATATAAAAAGAAAATACACACAAAAGTATTCTTTTTACTCCGCAGCCTTGCCAACATTTGCTGCTGGCTGATTCTGAAATGGCAGCCATTCTATGTGGAGTGAGATGAAATCTCAGTGTTGTTTTCATCTGCATCTCTTGAATAACTAATGATGTTGAGCATTTCTTCATATGCTTCTTAGCTGCTCTTACTTCTTCCTCTGCAAAATATCTGTTCATTTCAGATGCCCATTTTTGAATTCGATCTTTAAATTTGGGTGGGATGATTTTTTTGAGCTCTTTATATATTCCAGATAGCAACCGTTTGTCTGAGAAACAGCTGGTAAAGATTTTTTCCCACATTGTTGGTTGCCTTTTTGCTCTGTTGGTGGTTTCCTTTGCTTTGCAGAAGCATTTTAAAAGAATAAGGTCCCATTTGTTGATTTCTTCAGCCAATTTCTGTGATATAGAGGTTTTGTTCAAGAAGTCTTTCCCTAAGCCTATGTCTTCAAGAGTTTTACCTAACCTGTTTTGCAGCAGGTTTAGTGTGTCTGTTTTAATATTTAGGTCTCTTATCCACTTTGATTTTAGCTTGGTTCACGGTGAAAGAGTTAGATCTAGTTTTAGCCTTTGGCAAGTTAAAGCCCAGTTTTTCCACCACTATTTGTTAAAGAGGCTATCTTTCCTCTATTGAGGATTTTTGGCTCCTTTGTCAAAGGCTATAGACTCGTACAACCCCTGTGGAGATCAGTGTGGAGATTTCTCAAAAAGCTAGGATTGGAGGTCCCATTTGACCTGGCCATTGCCCTGCTAGGTATATACACAAAAGAATTAAAAGACTCATATCAGAGTGACATATGTGCACCCATGTTTATAGCAGCCCAATTTGTGATTGCTACATTTGGGAAACAACCCAAGTGTCCATCAACTGGAGACTGGATAAAAAAGCTGTGGTTCTTCTACAGAATGGATTATTACTCTCCCATAAAAAATGATAAGTTTAAATCATTTTTCTTAAATGGACATACCTTGAGGATATCCTCATAAGTGAAATAAATAAGCCACAGAGAGGTAAATATCGTATCTTTTCTCTGGTATGAGAAAATAAAGATGTAAATGAGTCCTAGAATTGTATGTTATATATTGTGAAATAGAAAATACTCAAAGTAAAATAGGGTGAAGGGAGACAAAATAATGAGATTATAACAAAAAAAGAAAGGAAACAAATTTTATGTATATAGGGGGATGGTAGGGTGGGTAGGGCTATGGGAAAAAATGAGAATTAAGTTGTGTCTTATACTGGTACAAATCCCCATTATGGAGTGCAGTCATGATGTGTATATGTAATGTACCAATAAAGATTTCAATAAAAAAATATTCTTTTTAACTTAATTTTTGACTGTCCTTTGATAAGTATATTTAAAAGTTTATTTTGTAACTGAAGGTTTTAAAGACTAATGAAAAAGTGTCCACACAGAAGGCAGACCCAGAAACAGCTTCTGAGCCCCTCCTGTCAGCTCCTTCTCCCCCGACCCCCTTCCTCCCTGCTTGGGCGGGTGCATGGCGCGGTGTTGCTCTAATGACCAGCACCTACTGGAACCTTATCTAAAGCCTTCACAGAGTGGCCTTATATTTTGTCTTTGAACAACAAACTGAGTTCCACGAATTGCTTTGATTGTGAAATCAAGTCAGACAAGTAGGAAATGGCCTTGAACACATACCACAAAAAAAGATAAAACATACAGAGTCTCACAAATAGCAGGCTGGGTCTTTCTGAGGTCACAGGTCAATTGCATAGTGAAAATACCTCATGCATATAATTATTCCAAAATTTGTTTAAGTTCTTTTCTCAGTCTAAGAGCTGTCTGATTTTAAAGAATCAAGGGAATGTATTTTGTAAACAGATGTTAGGGGGTAAACATCTTCAAGGTAAACATCTTGAAGATCTAGCAGGATCTTCAAGAGATAGGGGTACTCCATGTTCTTCATTCAGAGTAGCCAAAAGGGAAGTGACTTAAACATTAGCACAGAGAAATGGATAGAAAAACTGACTGGAGTGTCCCTCAGCTTTATAAAAGTAGACATCTTGTCACATGCTGCACCTTGGGTGGAAAGAGTAATAGCCAATCACAAAAGACAGAGTGGCGTTCCATATATATGAGATCTGTAAAGTGGTAAAGCAGGTGGAAATCGAGGTGGAACGGCTGCCACGACCTGGGAGAGTGGGGTGGGGAGGTGTTCGGTGGTCTCAGAACTCAGAGTTAGGAGAGGGTTCTGAGGACTGTGGGAGAACAGTATGAAAACACTCAGTGCTACTGAAGTGCCCACTTACAGACGGGTCAGGTGGAAGTTTTATACAGCACTAAGAATAAGTCAACATTATATAATGTCTGCTGGCCTCAGTTAGTGAGAGCAGACAGCAAGGGTTAGCTCTGACTTTAAATTTAGCCGTGAGGAAATCCTTAATGTTAATTGTCTTTCTTGGAGCCCATTACCTCTGATGCGTCACTCAGGCTGGCCAGCTGTTTTCTGTGTGCTCGCTAATGTTCACGCACAGCTACTGTGCTGAGAGTTAACTGGCCTGGCTCCACAAAGCTTTAAAACACGGAGGGGAGCACATTTGTGAATACTTCACAATTAATGCTTTACACCTGACGGAAGCACAGCACTTCAGTCATCTTAAGTTGAAAGGTTGAGGAGAGAAAAACATGCAAATTCACTTCCCATATTTGCTTTGAAATTTTTGAAATGATTTTCACATTAATAAAGAATATTACATTTATAAGCATTAAAGCTGGGAAATTAAGAGGGAATATTGGGCATAATTAAATATTTTGTTTAAACTGTGCATTAGTATTTAATGGGTAAAGTTTATAAACGGATTGCTTGTTTTATAATTATACATTAATTTTCTATTATCAGGCACTGCCCTATAATTAGAAGATGAAATGTGTGGGCTTTCTGCTCATAAATCTAGTATAGTTCTTGTAAACACTGGAAGGCGGTATTGGGTTAAATGTTTAAAAAATTTGCAATGACTGATTCATGACTATGGTAAAATAAAAATGGTTTAGATGGAAATTTGGTTTGAGATACTCCGGGTACAGAAGTGCTTTATAGCAGCAGGCCCAGCCTCTGTGCTGGAGCGACACGACCTTGTGCCTCTGTTTTGCTGCGTGACCGGTTCTTGGTAGCTGCACGTCCCTCCTAGAAAGGAAATAGGGGTTTAAAATCAACGTGCTGAGTGAGTGAACTTATTATCTGAGACATGTCCAGCTCAACTTGTTCCAGGTGATGTTGATTTACAGTCCATTCTATTGACACAGAGTTGTTGGGACCCGACAACCAGGAGATCCGTTCAGCTCTAGGTCACTCTTTGGCTTAGGAATGTGACTACAGCGATCAGCAGCGGGCGCGGGTTACACGCGGGTGACTCTCTTCTTCGGTATCTCTGTTGCATGGTGAGTTCGAGTTGCCTCCGTTGTGTATCATCTGTCACTAATCCAAGCTAAATTATGGTTGTGTCTAAATTATCGTGTCACTTATTTTATTCTACCATTCATTTCTGGGTGATCACAATGCAATTAAAGTAGAATTAAGCAAAATGAAAGGTTAAGAGAAAAAGTGACAAGTGGCAGCCTTATAATTCAGGTTTTTGTTAAGGATTTCATTGTCCCCCTTCAATGGAAAAACTAAATTTACATATTTTTTGCCCTGTAAATGCTTGTGGGCCTATTTTATAACTTTGGTATTTTAAAGAAATTCCACTGTCTTGGAAAAAATGCAATTTATAGTAAATGTGAACATGAGGTAGATAAATTGAGCCAAGAATGTCTTGGGTTTGTTGCAGCAGTGTTTAAATTAGCCTAATAGGAAATGCACAGCCGAGGCCGCGTGTTCCGCGCACTGCGCCGTTTACTGGCAGGGAGCACGGATCCCAGTGGAATTAAGACATAAAAGTTAAGGGTGAAAATACTCTCCAGAACAGCTCCAATGACAAACATTTTTCTTTGTGAAATTATTTCTTCCTTTAAGCTATTCAGTAATAAGCAAACAAGCACATCCCTAACTTGGCTTTTCTGGTTTCCAGCTTCCACCCTCCAAGCAGAAGGCACTCACTGGGTGGCCGTCCTTGTCCCACGTCACGGACAGTCTCCAGGAGGCCACGTGCTCATCCGTGTCCTCGTCCACGCTCTCCACGGGCTCAGCCCTACCTGGCTGTGACAGCCACCCGACGCCTGGCAGACAAATGTGTTTCCCACTGTTAGAAATTCGGCCTCTGTTCTGAGATCTTTTCTGCTTCATGTCTTTGAGCGTTTACATTGTGGATCTTTCTCTTTCCTTTCCCAGTGTCCCTCACACTTTCCTGCTGAGCACAGTGAGCGTGCTGACAACCGTATCAAACGAAACAAAGCAAAGCGCCTTCAGCGAATCACCCCCAGCCTCATCGGCTCTGCAGCTCCTCCTCCTATATCTTAATTTTTCTAACTTGCTCAGGAGGCATCGTCCCCAGAAGCCAGGATGTGTCGCCTCTTCTGGGCACCTGAACTTGGGGAAGTCCACCCCTCCCGGGGCTTCTTGGACAGAAATCACCGGGAGCCGTTTTGACGAAGCCCCTGGACAGGACCCGAGAGACCTGCCTGAAGTGAGACCAGAGTCACTGACGCCGAAGTGCGGTAATGACACCCTCTGCCTTCGTCTCACAGAAGAAAGGGACCCTAAAGGAACCTGGCGCTGACCAGGCAGCTGTTTCTCTGTCGTCTCCCTGTCCGCACCATACAAGGCCAAGAACTTTGAGGTGACACGTGCACTTTGCTTCTGCGTCTGCTTGCTTTAAGCTCTTACCTCTCTGTGCTATTATTGGACACTCACTTTATATTAAGAAATGCGGGGCTGCTTGTAATGTGTATGGGAAATGAAGTTATCTTCTAGTATAAAAAATAAAGCCAGTTAAGACCTTTAAGCTGAGCATTAGTAATTTTGTCCTTTCGATATAGGGGGAAATGATGTAACTCCCAACCTGTTAGATGTCAGACAGGGCAAATTCATGCTTACTAAAACTGAAGAGTGAATACTAATAAACCACAGAGGTTAAGAGTAGGAAAACCTCACTGAGGGAGAGAGGGCTCCAGAGAGGTGGGAGGGGCCTGACGTGTGTTGCCAATAGCGCCACTCTCAAAGGACGTTCACAGAGCAGAGTCGTGAGATGGGCACAAAATCACGAGGTGGGTCCAGCGTGGGTCAAAGCTACGATCAACAAATGTAGTTACAAGCGCAGCTGCGTAGGTGACATTGATCCAGTGGGGAAGCAGGGCATGTAGCAAGGGTGCATGGGAAGAACAGACTTTTTTAGGAAGGGCTGGGTCAGGGGGTCCTGTTCCCCCCCCCCCGGGGACTGATGTCTACTTGAATTTATCGGACCAGGTGATGCCAATTATAGACAAGTCCTCAGTGTATTGTTTATCCCTTGGGCACGCCTGGTCATTTCGTCTTTATCTTGAGGCCTGGCCTTCAACAGGTGCATCTCCAGCCACCACGGTGACGTGTCCTCATCTTCTGCGCCGACTCCCTCAAGGGTCCAGCCTCGTCTGGCTGCCTAGAGTAGCTCTACCTAACTTGAGGTCCTCTCTGTTGAGCCTGATATTTACCAGACTGTTTCTTACTGCCTCTTCCCCAAAGTGCAGGCTTGTCGCTGGCTTTTGTCATTGAAGAATCCTCTCCACTTGTCTCGCTCACAGCTAACGGCACGGCCTTCGGGAACCGCCGGGTCTCTTTTCCTTCTTTGGACCTCAGTGCTTGGGGTTGCCTGTGCTCCCACCTGTGACCTTATCTACCCTGAGGGTTTCAGCAGTGGTCCGAGTGCTGGTGACACCAGATGTGCATGCCCAGCCCAGCTGTGTGTCCTGCACCTTTGCCCCGGCTGAGTCTCAGGCCTCTCTGCTCAGCTTGTTCAAGACTGGAGTCCCCACTGCATCTGCCCCCTTGCTCTGTGGGCCAGCCGAGGGCTGGTTCTCCACATCTGGGCACAGTCGGGCTTTCCACTTCCCCTCCTCCTGAGTGACCAGCACCATAGACCATCAGTTTATACTTTAATAAAGTCTGAATTCATCCTCTTGTCACTGGCCGAATTTAGAAACAGGACCTTGCATTCTTAACAGCTCTTTACTGTAGAAATAAAATCCCAACCTATTAGCACAGTGAAGAAAGAAAGTCTGTAGAATTTGGTCCCTGCTGGATTCTCCAAATCATCTCTTCAGGAATCCATCTCTGCAGTTCCGGCCTCGCAGGCTCTGCTCAGCTGTGGGGACCACGTGTTTGTGTGGTGGGCCACGCCTGTCTTTTCCTGACACTGTCTTTGCAAGTCCTGTGACTGCTGCTCAGGACAACTCTGCTGTCCCTTCACACCTGTCCAAGCTCAGCCTGTGTCAGCTCTGCAGAGAACCATTCCAGTCTGATTTGTCCTCAGCCTTGTGAGCTTATTTAAAACCCTGTGCTTTGCTCCCAGCGTTTTCATTTGTATTGAAATTGTTTCCCTGGAACTCCTGGAGGGCAGGGCCTTTTATCTCAGATTTCTTAGGCTCTGGAAACAAGGTAACTGATAAAGACTCAGTGCTCAATAAATGGAAAAGAATGAACAAAGACAGACAGAAATAAGCTGTTGTGTTGAGGCTGAAGAAGGAGCTGTGTCTCCCTGTTCCAGCTCGCTCTCATTGAGATGGAGAGGCGGCCCACCCTGTTAGTGGGGAAATGCAGCCGGTGGCGAGTTCAGCCTCTGCGTCTTGCTGGTTCTGACAATAGAATTTCCTGTGTGCAGATGTTTAGGGACAGAATATACTTTAGAAAGGAATCCTATGTCTACTCCCCATGCACGGTTCAGCTTTGTAATGTCAAACATACTTATCTATCTATCTATCTATCTCTATATCTCTATATCTATCTATATAGATCTATCTATCTATATAGATATATCTGTGTATATATATATCAACATTATTAAAAGATAAGATGCAAGATCCTCTGGTATTTACTCTCACAGCTATTTTGCTTATTAAAATATTTTCATTGTTGGTTGCCTTTTTGCCCTGTTGGTGGTTTCCTTTGCTGTGCAGAAGCTTTTTAAAAGAATGAGGTCCCATTTGCTGATTTCTTTTGCAAATTCTTGTGCTATAGAGGTTTTGTTCAAGAAGTCTTTCCCTAAGCCAATGTCTTCAAGAGTTTTACCTAACCTGTTTTGCAGCAGGTTTAGAGTGTCTGTTTTAATATTTAGGTCTCTTATCTACTTTGATTTTAGCTTGGTACACGGTGAAAGAGCTAGGTCTAGCTTTAGTCTTTGGCAGGTTAAAGCCCAGTTTTTCCAGTACCATTTGCTAAAGAGGCTATCTTTTCTCCATTACGGATTTTTGGCACCTTTATCAAAGATAGGTGGCTCAGTTTATCTGGAGTAGTTTCTCGATCTTCTAGTCTACTTCATTGATCCTAAGGTCTGTTATTTTGCCAGTACCATGCAGTTTTTATCATGGTGGCTTTACAGTATAGTTTCAGGTTCAGAGTTGTAATACCCCCCACCATGTCCCTATTGCTTAGAATTGCTTTTGCTATTCTAGATCTTTCGTGGTTCCAGATGAAAGCTTGGATTTTTTTCTCTAGATCTGTGAAATATGCTGTTGGTATTTCAATCAGAATTGCATTGAATCTGTATAGTAGTTTTGGAAGTATAGCCATTTTGACAATATTGGTTCTTCCTACCCAAGAGCAAGGTATGTCTTTCCATTTTTGGATATCATCTTCTATCTCCTTTTTCAGAGTGCTATAGTTTTCAGAGTAGAGGTCTTTCACCTCCTTTGTTAGATTGATTCCTAGATATTTTATTTTTTGGGTGCTATTGTGAAAGGGACTGACTCCCCAATTTCTATCTCAGTGGGTCTACTATTTGTGTATACAAAGGCTATTGATTTTTGAATGTTGACCTTGTATCCAGCTACACAACTAAATTTGGCGATTAGGTCCAGCAGTTTTTTAATTGAGTTTTTAGGGTCCTCTAGATAGAGTATCATGTTATCAGTAAATAATGACATTTTAACTTCTTCTTTTCCTATCTGTATTCCTTTTATTTCTTTCTCTTGCCTAATTACTATGGCTAATATTTCAAGAACTATATTGAACAGAAGTGGTGAGAGAGGGCATCCTTGTCTTGTTCTTGATCTTAGTGTGAAGGATTTCAATTTTTGACCATTTAGTATGATGCTGGCTGATGGTTTCTCATAGATAGCTTTTATTAGTTTGAGATACAGAGCACCTATTCCAATCTTCTGTAGAGTTTTGAACATAAAAGGGTGTTGTATTTGTCAAATGCTTTTTCTGCATCACTCGAGATGACCAACAATGTGGGAAAAAATCTTTACCAGCTGTTCCTCAGACAAAGGGCTACTATCTAGAATATATAAAGAGCTAAAAAAAATCAGCCCACCGAAATTTAAAGACCCAATTAAAAAATGGGCATCTAAAATGAACAGATACTTTTCAGAGGAAAAGTAAGAGCAGCTAAGAAGCATATGAAGAAATGCTCAACATCATTAGTCGTTCGAGAGATGCAGATGAAAACAACACTGAGATTTCATCTCACTGCACAAAGAATGGCTGCCATTTCAGAGTTAGCCAGCAACAAATGTTGGCAAGGCTGTGGAGAAGAAGGAACCCTTCTCCACTGTTGGTGGGACTGTAGACTCGTATAACCCCTGTGGAGATCAGTTTGGAGATTCCTCAAAAAGCTAAGATTGGAGGTCCCATTTGACGCAGTCATCGCTCTGCTAGGTATATACACAAAAGAATTAAAAGACTCACATCACAGTGACATATGTGCACCCATGTTTATAGTAGCTCAGTTTGTGATTGCTAAATCTTGGAAACCACCCAAATGTCCATCAGCTGGAGACTGGATAAGAAAGCTGTGGTTCTTCTACAGAATGGAGAATACCATAAAAAATCATAAGTTTGACTCATTATACTTAAATGGACATACCTTGAGGATAGTCTTATAAGCGAAATAAATAGGTCACAGATATGTAAATATCACATCTTTTCTCTGGTATGAGAAAATAAAGATGTAAATGAGTTCTAGAATTGTATGTTATATATTGTGAAATATAAAATACTCAAAGTGAAATAGGGTGAAGGGGGAAAATAATGGGATTATAACAAAAAAGAAAAGAAACAAAGTTTATGTATATGGGGGGTGGTAGGGTGGGTAGGGCTATGGGAAAAAAATGAGAATTAAGTTGTGTCATATACTGGTACAAATTCTCATTGTGGAGTGCAATCATGATGTGTATATGTAATGTACCAATAAAGATTTCAATAATAAAAAAAATTAAAGAGCTAAGAATGTAGTGCAGAGTAGAGGACCTCAGAGTTAAATTCCTAGTACTGAAAGAATAAAAGGTTTTGCCTTGTAAAAAAATATTTTCAGTGTTATAATGTAATATTATATTTAACAATGGATCTTTTTCTACGTGGATTTTTTTCTAAGAGATTTTTCTAGACATATTAACATTTCTCTGGCTTATTATGATCTGTGTTGTTTTCAAATAATACTATTGCATAAGATCTCAATTAACAGAGACCAAAATAAGAGTTACTATAAACTACATAATTTCAAAATGCATAATTTAAAAAATTCATTTTGAAATTATTTCCTGAGTGTGTAACCGAGTACTTTTGCACTACAGTTTAGCTGTGGAGTTCACCTTGTCAAAGTGAGAAGTTAACCAGCTCAGGCCTGAGTTTTATCTTCTTGACCCATGACGTTGAGTCTGACATTTGCCTCTAGCACCTGGAGTTGTGACTGATCAGCCAGGGGTCTTGATAACTTGCAGTCAGAGACTAAAAAAATATGGTCCAGTGCAGCTTTGAGGTCTCACACAACTGTTTAAATATTTTTGGACCTCTGTGGATTGGTTCAAAAAATTCTCTGATTAAAGATGAATTTGAAACCAGTCTAATAAACTATATCTAAAGATGACTTAACTTAAAAAAATAAAAAGGAAAGAAATGACCAAAATATAAAGCACCAAGCACCACAAACTCCCACATCTTTCCCCTCCCGGAGGGAGTTCCTGCCTGTCCGTGGCTCAGGGCTCTTCTGCTCCTGGCTTCTGCAGGAACCAACCGGTGCTGATTCCGTCCGAGGCCCTCTGGAGTCCTGCGGCGCCCACTCACGCCAGGCCCACAGTGTCTGTGCTGCTGCGCTCTCACGCTCCTGTCTCCAGGTCTTTGTGTTCAGTTCCCACTGCAGAGCCCACTCACGCCAGGCCCACAGTGTCTGTGCTGCTGCGCTCTCACGCTCCTGTCTCCAGGTCTTTGTGTTCAGTTCCCACTGCAGAGCCCACTCACGCCAGGCCCACAGTGTCTGTGCTGCTGCGCTCTCACACTCCTGTCTCCAGGTCTTTGTGTTCAGTTCCCACTGCAGAGCCCACTCACGCCAGGCCCACAGTGTCTGTGCTGCTGCGCTCTCACGCTCCTGTCTCCAGGTCTTTGTGTTCAGTTCCCACTGCAGAGCCTTTCTGTGCACTGATGAGCTCTGGGACAGGAGATGGAGTCCGACTGGACAGCGGGTTATGCATACAGAGGGAAGCCCTGACTGCTTCCCGCCCGTCTCAGCCACGTGGGGTTCGTTTTCTCCAAGCCAGTTTGGGGACACAGTCTAGTCTCTTTATTTCGGAGTGAGAATCTGTTAGTCAGTTGTCTAAGTATCACAGCCTTGTGTCTAGCTTAATGAGATTTTCAGAGTCATTTGTTCCTTGAAGATAGGGCATAGTGTCATTTTTCTTCTTACATGGGTTATCACCAAAATGCATACTTTTGCACTGATGGGACCTGCATCGTGCTTGGGGCCGGTTACACACGCAGGCGAGATCAGCATTACTCGTGAAAGTCTGACTTATCCACAAGGATCCTGAACATGGCTCTGAGGCTAGACCTGAGGCTGCAGTTCTTTAGGCCTCTGAGGCAGACCCAAGGGGAACACGGGTGAATGTGGACAGGGGTCCGACCTGTCTCGTGGTGACTGGTGCATTCCCGGCAGTCTGCAGGTGGAGGACTCTGAACAGCGTCGGCTCGATGCCACCATTTCACTGTTTTGTTATTAAGTCTTCACGGCCTTGATACACGTGCCATGTGATTTGTGGCTGTAAAACTTAGGTGAGAAGGTGTGCAAGATCGCCCAGCTCAGGCCCCAGATGGGCTCCAGCCCACGGGGCGGGGTGGGGGCCAGGCTGTTGCTGCGAGCTGACCACCTGCTTCCTGTTTTCCCAGTTGCTCTTCTCCTTGAGCAGCTGCTGCTTTCGAGGCCCCTGAAGTGAGTCATAGCTGCCGGGAGAGTTAAGACGGGTGTCAGCCTGCCAGGTAAGTGTTGGCAGCGAGTTCACGGTGCTCCCGGCCAGCTGTCCCCTGAAACGCAGCACCTGCCTCCTGTTCAGCGTCCCGCCAAAACCTCCATCCCTTCCTCTCCCCTTCCCCGTCTCCTTTCGTGACACCAGGGATTGAGCACCAGGCTTCAAACTCTTCCTTCCTGAGTAACCAGCCCCTAGATGTTTTCAGCCTTTTCTCTTTATCCTGAGAAGTGCCCCTGGCGGGACGTCTTGTGTCTCAGTTTGGTTTGCTCAACGCCGCATGCTGAGCAGGGTGGGGTGCCCTCGGACGCTGGTGCAGCTCCCAGGCCTCCGTCCTCTTCACCGCAGCCCGGCTCCCGGAAGCCCCTGCCCCTCCCATCGCCGAGCGCAGCTCCCTCGTGGCCTCTCTGGCCCAGGCTGAGGGCTGACCTCTGTGCACCACCCCGCCACAGCTCGCTTGGCCCATCAGGTGGGAGCTTGGGGCTGGTGGAGGCCACGCCTTTGCCACCTGCAGAATGCCGGCCCAGGGTGCTGCCTGCATTGGCATGAGGCATGCACAGGGGCAGAGCTGCTCATACCAGCTGAGTTCAGTGTGAGGGTCAGCTTGAGGGTCTGACTTGGGAACATGTGACTAGGTGACCTTTGGGGACGCAGTGAGGCAGCCTGCTCCCCCTGCTCCAGTCCCCCTAGCTGCCCTGCAGGCCTGACTGACATCCTTGTGTTTCTGGCGGTGGTGGAGGCTGAACACGAGCTCACTGCACCTTTCTGTGTCCCCTGGAGTCAGGCAGCTCGGGGACCTGTGGGCCCAGGTGTCTCAAAGGGAGGAGTGAGCAGAGGGCCGGGTGTGCATCCAGCTCCTCACACAGCAGCCTTTGCTGACAGCTACATGGGAGGATGCTCGGTTCTGTTCTAATGCCGTGCGGGCAGGCAGGGAGCAGGGAGCGCAGGACGGCACCCGGCCGGCAAGGAAGGCTTTGCTTAGCCCGTTCAGACAGAGCAGCACTCAGGCCAGGGAGGGCCCTGTGTGGCTGTGCCTCAGTGGAGCAACAGAGGACGCATTTCGTGAGGAACAGAAAGATGGGCTCAGGAGGGGGCACATCTCTTTCTTCCTCTTTCCTAAGGTTTCTGGAAAAAATTTACAGTGGTTAAACAGTTACCACAAGACCAGCAGCCAAAGGCTTAATACTCATTACGGTGAATCAGCGTCTGTGAAAACACTGGTTTCTATAGGAATCAAAGCATCTGCTTCCAAACATTACTGATGTTCTTAGGCGCGATGACGGCTCGTTCCCATCGAAACGCTGAATGGTCTAGTGCCAGCCCATGAGGGGCGAAGATTAAATCAGAAGAAATGGCGGCCGCAGCAGGGCGCAAATCGTCAACATTAGAACACTGGCACGGACCTGCGCTGGGATTATTTATAGCCTTGAAATTCGCAGGGAAGCACACAGGGCCACATACTAATGCTTTATTTATCTCAGCATTTGGTACAGACTTCGCTTTGGCCAGCGTAGTGAATGGTAATTCCTGGTGGAACTGTGCATCTCTGTTAGGACGATTATGAGGATCTGCCTGGTCTCAGAAAAAGTGTGAATAGAAAGCGCACAAGCGGTGAATGGGGGCCTCCTCTCCCCTCCCCTTCCTTAGCATACATTCTTACAGGAACCTGTTCAGAGAGCAAGGCAGACCCGGGTTACGGACAGTGTGTAGTGGAAGATCCTTCTCTGAGGTCCAGGCCCAGGGCCGACCACAGAGCTCTGCACCACAGTGAAGACAAACGCACGAACGCTTGTGGGACGTTGGGCTGGCTTCCACTGGGTGACTGTTCCACCACGGGTGTGACATGAAAATGAAAACCCTGAAACTCAAAAAAATCAGTTTACTCTATTTCATTTCAAGGGCAAGTTTCAAACCAGATGTGTTCAAAGTGAGGAATGACAGAAAATTATTTTCTGTTCCCATCCACGTTTAAAACAGTGCTTAGGACTGCTACCTGGCACCTGGATGACTGCTTGGCACGTAAGCCACGCAGCTCCGCCCTGCATGAGAAGGAAGCGCTCTCGGACAGCGCACTGGAGGCACCGGCGCAAGTCTGCTGGGCTCAGTCCCACACTCCCATCTCCTTGCTTGCCCATCCCTGCATCTGCCGATGGCCTGCCTGCTTCCTGTGTCCTGTCTATTTCCACAGTGGTCCCTTCCCTGTGACTTGGGTCAGAAGATGGGAGCTGGACCGGCTGCACACCTGCGGATTCGGGTCTCTGAGCATTTGTCCTGGGTTCTTCAGAGGGTGCTTATGTGGCATCAGCGATCTATCATAATTCTTCAAATATCATAGCTCTGTGGAAACATAAAAAGCCTCAATTTTAGCACCTTTTTTTGCTGAACAAAGCACATTCTCTGAGTGAGGATTACTGGAATAAAAGGCCTTTTGCAGCCCGAGTCAAAGCAGGACTTGCATGGTGTGCTTATGTGGGGCTTGTTATCTGCTCGCCCCGAGGTCCTGGCAGAAGTGCCGTCGATGCACACACCACACAAAGATGCGGCCCAGAGGAAACCACAGCGTGGGGCTCACGGGCGCTCCTCGGTAGGGCTGTGTGAGGAGGACGGTGAGGTGCTACCCCGGGACTAGACATGCGGTGTCCTAGTCACCCCTCAGCGTCCCCCTGGGCACAGACAGGGGTCTCCTGTGTGTCAGGCTGGGAAACTCTGTGCTTGCTTTCCTGCCTCTCTGGGCCCTGCCTGTTTTGGCTTCAGGCCGCATTTTCTGCCTGGCCGTGGCCTTGGCTTGGTACTTCAGAGTCGTCCTGCATTCTGGAACAACCAGGGGTGCGGCTCCCCATTGTAATCCCTGCCTTCCCTCCACGTGACCTCCGATTTCACTTCCTGCTCCTCCTGTGACTGTGACAGTCCCCTCACTGTCCATGCCGCTCATTCGCCACAGCACCGAGGGACTGGGACAAGGCAGGGTCCAAGGAGGGGGAGGGAGAGCAAAAGAAATGTGTCTTCCGTTCTCTTCTGTGCTGTAATCACACCCGGGCATCTCTGAACCATGCTTCAAGTCCCAGCGCCCTGTGGCTGTGCAGAGATGGTGCAGGGACGCCGGAGCTTCCTCTCTCCCTTCTCCCTTCACCCCACAGGGCAGAGCACTCAAGGGAGCTGGTGCGTTGGTGCCCACGGCCTTGTGCCTCTCCGGCTCTGTGCCAGTCCCAGAGTGAGAAAGATGGGACGTGGGCAGCGGTCCTCGCCTGCCCTTTCCTTGGGCTTGACTCTCCACAGCAAGGGGGTGGCCCCGAGTGGTGACCCAAGAGGGGCCCCAGGAAAGCCCTCTGTCCCCCAGATTCCGGTGGTTCCCATGGTACCCCGTTGTGCTCTCTGGGGTGTGGAGACCAGCGTCGGGCGACCAGGACAGCACATTGTCCCGCTTTCCGTAATGGTGGGTGCCATGCTTCATGGTACCAGGGCACTGCGGAGCTGGAGTCTGGCATGTTGTTATTTCCAAGTTTATCATGTGGAGATTATAACCAGTGCATGCTGGACAAAATTCATCATGAATGATGCTAATAGGGTTGTTGCTTTGGCAGAAATTTTAGCATAGAATCCACGAATTGTGAAATTGTCACGAGGTTCAGGAAGGTGATGAATCTACTTGGTCTTGCAGCACAAGAGCCACAACCGGTCCATCGGCTCTTCCTAGTGACTCCTATGAGTAGCAGTGGAACCACGGAGTGCATTTGATGGCGCCGTCCAAGGTACAGGACTGAGTTTATACCTGAAGGACCTGCCGAAGAACAGTTGCTTGCCTGAGCCTCTGCTGGATTCTTGTTATTTTATTAGGATCTCAAAGGCATGATTTCTTTTGTAGCTTCTCCACATCAGACACGATACTGTGTCAGTGTACGTTTAGTGTCAACAGTGCTGGCTTTTCAACATGAGACCTGGTTTTTCCTCCTGTGGGCTTAGTCGGGCTTGCCCAGCAGGGCAGCCCTGAGCAGAAGTAACGACGGAGGGCAGCCCCGCGAGGGTCAGCCCAGCCTGCCCTGGATCTCTGTGCTGCCGCTGGTCCTTTACTCGTTTTAAAATTTTATTAGTGCCAGTATGCTGTACATGAGGACTGGGTTTGCCACGGGGGGAGGGGCCTCTTTTAGCACGCCTGAACTATTTCGGCACTGGGCCTTTACTACACCTATGCTGATCCACTAAAAAGTCCACAACACTGACTCCTGAGCAGTTCTGCGCTAATCTCTCTGGCAATTCCTGTACTTCGTCCGGGGTCCGTGCTGGGCTACAGACAAGAACCATAAAAGACGAGTGCTTGTTCTCAAGACCTGGCTGATTCGGAGCCGATATTAGAATAAACTCTTGCTCTGCTCCACCTAGTCTGGTGACTGGACTTTCCCCCTCCTAACACCGCGAACTTCTGGCTCCACGCTCAAGAACTGGCTCCCAGCACTGGGAATCACCGCGCGTTTCACACGTTTGCGGTCTGTCCCGGGCTCCAGGGCCTCTGAGCGCCTCCTGCTTTCTGGCCGCTCTGGCTTGAATTCTGCTTCCCCTGGCTCCAGGCCAGGCCTCCACATGCCGGCCCAGCCCTGGCTCCAGGCCAGGCCTCCACATGCCGGCCCAGCCCTGAGGGACCTGCCTGTCTCCTCCTCCCTGCCTCTTACGTCTCGTAGGCCCTCAGATTCCTCTGTGCCGTCCTATGTGGTGATGGAATCTGTGGTGACAGAATCTGCCGGAAGTGATGGATTTCTACCTCTATGGTCTCAGGACAGTCCGGAGGGAACGGGGCCGAAACTCTGCGACAGATGTTCAGATATAATGAGGCAACAAGGGGGTCCTGGGAGAGCAACTCTGGAAAACCCTGACTTGTCTTGAGAGTTGTCTCTTAGGGGTGGGAAGGAGACGCTGCTCCGAACCTGCTTCTGATGACTGAAGGAAACCGGTGCTGCACACAAGATGGCCAGAGACAGCCTGGACTTCGAGAGAGGGGATCGTTTAAAGGTTCACTTTTTATACCCTTAAACTGATGATTCTGTAGAGGGTCCAAGACACATGCCCGGCTCTCAACAGCAAGACAAAATAAGCGAAGATTCTGGCTCTCCAGGGAGAGGTGGGGCTCCTAAGGAGTCAGGTTATCTGAGCGCTCTTGAGTGGATGCTGGTTCCCGAAAGATGTGTCCCAGGCAGTGGGGCCCGCAGGGCACAAGCCACCCTGGGATTGGGCCACAGTGCGATGATCGCTGATCCATCTTCACGCCTGACCTTCCCACGCCGCGTCCGGCTGCTTGTGCCGCCCGTACTTCCTCTGACGCGTGAGCGCTTCTCCTGGGGAACGCACTTGGGTGTCAGCCCCCTTCCCTCCTCCTGTCCCTCACACACGTGCAGGGGCTCCTCAGAGTTGCTCTGGTTGGGTTTTATCCTGTTCTAACCTACTCTTTCATATGGTCTCTTTCTCCCTCAGGGCCCCAGTCCCCTCCTCCTCCTACAGCTCCACTTATTATTACTGGTTTCATCTGGAAGTCTCCTAATCCTCCTTCAGCACTCCTAGTCCAAAAGACTGTGTTAAGATCGTTCTGTTAGCATTAGCACAATACTTACTTGAAAATTGAAAGATTCAGATGGGGATTCCTTCTTTAAAAGGGCAGAGGGTTGGGCGGCTGCCTGAGCAGCATCTTCTCAAGGCTGGTTTACAGATTGCTGAGTATTTAACTTGGTGGGAGCGTACAAACTGAAGTGGCCAGACCGCTGTTGATCAGACAGCAAAATGGGACCGAGAGAAGACAAATCCA
>PVIR01012635.1:0-44157 GCA_004026965.1 Petromus typicus
ATTTGTACCAGTATAAGACACAACTTAATTCTCATTTTTTCCCATAGCCCTACCCACCCTACCACCCCCCTATTTACATAAAATTTGTTTCCTTACTTTTTGTTATAATCTCATTGAGGCTAGCCTGTGCTACATAATGAGTGCAAGGTGGTGTGAACTACAAACTGAGACCCTGTTTCAAAAAACAACAAAAGAAAACAAAACTAAGCATAGACTCAAGAGGCAACCATCTAGCTAGAAATGTTTCAAGTTTATCCTTCCTGATTGCTGAAGAATAATATTTCATTTTATTAAAAAAAACACATCTTTTTATGCATTTATCAATCAATGGGCACTTCATAGATTCAAAGATTTAGCAATGTCAGACTTCCACTATGATCATAGTTGTGCATGATGCTATTAATTCACTTGGATACCAAGAAGAGGAATATCTGGGTCAAATGGGACCTGTAATCCTAGTTGACAAGAAATCTCCACACTGACTTTACAGTAGCTGCATAGTCTCCAGCAACGGAGAAGGGTTCTGTTCTCCCCACAGCCCACCCTCATTTGTTGCTGATTTCTTAATAACAGTCATTTTTATCTGGAGAGAGATGAAATCTCAGCATTGTTTTAACTGACATCTTTCTAATGACCCACGATGTTTGTCATTTGGATTTATGCATCTAAGAAATAAGTGTCTATTCATTTCAGATGCTCATTTTAAATTTGGAGATCGGATTTTTTTCAGTTTACATGTTCTACCTATTAGTCCTCTGTCTGAAGAACAATTTGCTACAATTTTTTTCCAACTGTGTAAGTTGTCTCCTCTCTCTCTTTGTGATTTCCTTTCCTGTGCAAAAGCTTTTAAACATGAGACACCAGTTGATGATTCTTTGTATTATTTCCCATGCCACCTAGGTTTTCTTCTATTTTTCCATTTAATATTGTTTTTAAAAAAATTCTGACATCCTTGGTGCTATGTCTATGTATACAAAAATTAGTGACTAACCTGAGATTTGGAAGACACTGGGCATTACAACTCCAAATTCTAAAGATTTTTAAGCCTCTGACAATAAACTTCTATAGAGATTCTATTTAAAATAAAAACAGGACCAGTGTGTATCTCAGGAATGATGCACCTGCCTGGCAATGATGATGCTCTGAGTTGGATTCCTTGAACAACAACAACAACAAATCTCAAAAAAAAAAAAAAATGTTCAGGCCACTTTCTCAAATACTCAGCTGTTACTTTCCCCTGAGCCATCTCAGCCCTCTCCTGCTCATCTCTGTAGCTCTCCAGACAGTAAAGGGTACTCAAGAGTTATAAACCTATCTTCTTCCAGTTTCAAGGACTCCTATTAATTTTGTGGCTGAACTACCAGTGATTCAACTCAGACGTTATTCCAGCATGGTAGAATCATGGTTTTACCCACTGCTTACTTCAGGGATCATTCCTATTATTGAAACTACACCCCAGCCTGTGCATTTCCTTGCTTTTCCATATCAAGTCTGTCCTCCTGGCAGTGAAACTGCTTTTATTTATTTATTTTTCTTTTTTTACTAATCTTTCTGTGGTAATATTGCATCAAAGTTGGCTGTGCAGAGGCTGGGGTCAATGTAAGTGTGAAAAAGAATGGTTACTGGTAAAAGGCTTGTACACCCCAATATTCTCATTCATAATGTAATATCTACTCCTGAATAGACACTTAGTTGCATTGTAGTTTGTCTTTGTTCACTTTCCAGGAATAAAAAGTAAGAGGAGGTTCTCAGTGGCAACTTTTTCAGTTTTTAACTTCTATAGTTGTTAATTTCTTTCTTATCCATTAGCTATACATCGAAGACTATGCATTGAATTTATGCTATCTTAAAATTCTTTATGTATTTTTGATACTTTATGTTTAGGAATGCCATTGAATACACCTTTTCATTTTATTTTCTTTCTGGAGATTTCTGGATTTGTACATGCAGTATCATTTGACCATACACAAGGATATATTCAATAAATAATATGTCAAATAATTGATAATACAAAATATATTTCTTATTTTATTAGTAGAAGGAAATGTATATTTACATATGCATTAAAATAACCTGGTTTTCTTTTTAGTTCATATATGTATATATATATATATATATATATATATATATATATATATATATATCACCTTATCCATTAAATGTATGTTAATTTTTGTTAAAAGTGTACTTTCTAATTATTAACCATATTTTATTTTATTAATGTGTAATTTTATGTGCTTGATTTTACTAACATATCAAATTAATGAATCAATTCTAACTTATTGATATTGGATATCTATATTGTATTACTTGATATTTTTATACATTTTTTAGTTTGTGCTTGCATGAAGTATTTCTTTCTTGTTTTTTTTAGTTTTGTTTTGTTCTTTTAGAGTTTTGGGACAGGATCTCACTTTGTAGTTCAGGCTAGCCATGAACTCACTATGTAGCTCAGGCTAGACTTGAACTCTTGCCAATCCTCTTGCTTCTGCCTCCCAACAGCTGAGATTACAGAAGTGAGCCACCATACCCAGCACTGTGGTATGAGTGCAGGGTTGAACATACAACCTTGTGCTTGACAGGCAAATGCTGGAACCACTGAGCTAAGTCCCTGGCCCATCATCAAGTATTCTTATAAGATTATTAATACAGTTCTTATTTGTTAATTAATAGTTTAAAAATATAAATATATGGAGAATTGTAAAACATTCTTGTGTGTAAATATTCTATTGTTGGATGTCCTAAGGGGAGAGGGTGTCACTGAGAAAAGAAAAAGCACATGATAGTGAAGCATAACAAGGCTTCTTGAACCAAGGCAAAGTTTATTACACTCTGCCACACATATAGTTTGTTGTAAGCAGGAAAGTAACTCAATCTCATGAGGGAGGTCTCATATTTACATCAAAACACTACAAAGGAAATATTCTCCTCAAGCAGACAGCAGGGATTAATAGGTTTTATGTATATATGCTAAGAAGTTGCAGGCTACTTCTGATAACACTACTATGGGAGAAACTTAGATAATTATCTACAAGGGACATGAGACATGTATCTAGGAATCCACTTACACAGCTCTCAGGAAGCCATCTTTAGCCTCCCTCTTATTAGACCATTCATGTAATGCCAGAGTGGCCTACTATGGCTTTATCCTCCATTCAGGGTAATTCCTTCACTGTAGAGTTTCCGTACTGTGAGAAACTGAAGTTGTAAATGGTATGACAGGTACTGTGGAATAGGAAGAAAGTGCTCAAAGAGAAAGAGGAACTAGGTTGAGGAGAGGGTAAGCAAAGAAGGGGAAGAAAAAAATTTGATGATAAGAAGAAATAAAAACAGAAATAAAGCTAGATAGGATAGGGCAGAGTTAAGGGAGGGCAAAGGAATGGATATATAAGAATCAAGATATTTCACTTGATCAAAATATATTCCTAAAAATATCAATAATCTCAATTTAATTATGTTTGTATATCATTTGATTGCTATATGTATTTTTAAAGGAATTAGTTGTTGAAGTCTTTTATAAACATTACCTTTTCCACCTCACAAAAGTCTCCTGAAATTACATTCTGTTAATACTTAGATTTTTTTCTATGTCAGTAGGTGAGTCTAAAGAAATAGAGGAAATAATAAGGGAGACATATTCTTAAAACCTTTGAGACTACCTCAGCTCATCATCTGCATATATTGTGTACTTCATAATTAAAAGAGGCCAAAGGAGCAGCAGGGGATGATGGTGTGCTATGTGCAATAGGTTCCGACTTTTCCTATGGATTTTATTTTTTACATGTTAGCCTCTAGAGACAGGCTGTTAATGTATTTTACATTAAGTCACACAATACTATGAAAAGGTAGAAATTTTCTGTGTTACACACAGAGAGCTGAAACTATAATTCTGCATTGTTTTAAAAGAAATTCTACTTTTCAAATCTTATCTTGTTTTAGTGAATAATGAAGTTCAGTGTTATTAATCAGTTATTTGATATTTCAACACATTAGTGCATACATGAAGGACTTTCACAATATTAATGTTAAGTATTCTATTTATTTAATATAAATCTGCATAAATATCAAAATATTCGCTGATTTTTTCTTTTATTACTTCCTATACAATTTATTTTTTACAGGCATTTAAATATTTTTTACATTTTATACGTAACTTTATGTATCAATGTAATAGTTTGCAGAACACTTTTCTGAATATCATCTTCCCACAACCTTTCTGTGTCTCTTTATCACCACAAACCCATTTGCAGCAGCAGAATAAACAAAAATCTGAGGCACTGACCCTTTTAAGAGCATCATATCACATTCATTGTACTTGGAATTTCCAATCACATATGTAACTTTTTATCATGAATATAACACATGTTGATGTGCACAAAGAGGTATAATTATTTTTTCTAAAGTAAAAAAGGTATTTGCAACTAAAAGCTTTAATGAAAGGCTCTCGATCATTATTTGAAATTGCACTAACACTTCTAATATTGGCATCACTTTTTATTATGTTTAAATTTATTTTGAAATAGGTACATTTTATATGTATTGTTTTTCAATGTTAATATTTATAATACAGTTAGTTTTTGGCAGAAAACTAAAGACAAATTGTACATGTGCTGCCATTGATCCTACTGCTTAAATTACACTATTTGGCATTGTCTTTTTTAGTTGTATTTTCACATAAATTTTATAAATTTATTCTAATGAATAAAAACTTGATTTATAACTGCTACCATCCATAATTATTACTCCTTCTTTTGTTTCTACTAATTCATCATGATCACAAAATCTTTTACCACAATTAATAATAATATATAATGTCAAAACAAATAATCAGAAAGAAATCAACCACAAAGGTAAATAAATAAATAGCTATGATTTCTAAATGTCACTGGTAAGAAGAATCAAGGGAACAATGACATTGATTCTGTGTCTCAAAGGGTAGTAACATGCTTTATTTTTATGAGTATCTTTTTTGATAGTTAAAATCCAGATAGTGAAATACACCCTTTCCGAGTGCATAGCAAGTTATAATTCTGGATGTATATGTACAGAAAATCTAATAAACAAATTTGATACACTCCAAGTGGGAGGCTGTGAAATCACATTTCAGAGATTCATTTATTTCCATGAATAACTTTTTAAGCAAATGTATATTTTTTTCTAATTCCTTCTACTGGAATCAGGGCTGACAGATTTAGAATCCTAATTTTTAACATGAAAAAGTAATTTTCAGAAAATGGCCTTCAAAGAATGACCAGGCTGACCTGGATTGAGTGTCAAGCATGAGGTTGGCCTGAGGTTATTTTATTATTAAAACATGGAGATTCAGATTTTGAAAACTTGTGTTAGAAGGTGAATGCATAAATGGATTTAATCTTCCATACAATTTTGCTTTGATGAAGAAATTAAGCATTTCTATTATAATCTGATAATCATGAACTCTTCTTGCAAGACATCAGCCTACTATATTTTATAGAGAAACGGAAAATTATATTTCAGATATAACAAAGAAAACTAGTCCTTGTGAAGTAAATGTAAACTTCTGTGAATTTTCAATCACATAAACTGTATTTTTACATCTAGGCAAAGAAATGCTCTGTAACACGGTTTCATTGTGATGCAGTGAGTTAAAGGAAGCTATATGCATACAGCCAGAAATGGAAATACTGCACATTTTTCCAAAAACCACAAATGTGAACTCCCCATTATCTGGATTATCCTAAAATGGAGTTAGAATCCATAGCATATTGTGTAGTTATGCTGTAAGTCACCCCACGAGTTACTCCCTTAAAACAGAAATAGGCATATCAAAATTCCTGAGAGTAAGTAAGTCACAAGTAGCTGAGCTGTGTAACCCTTGCTTGGATTTCTTATATGTTAATGAGTCAGAGGACAGTCATCTGAAGTCTGACTGAGGAGGAAAATCTTTTTCCAAATGTAGCTTATACAGAATTCTGACAGGTTGTGTTGGTTACTGACAGAAAACCTTAATTTCCATAGCATATAGATTCTCCATAGGCTCTGGCATGATAGGTGGCTTCATCTAGGAAAAATAATCAAACAGATAATGCCTACACTGTATCACTGAAAGTCACATGTAGTCATTCCAATTACATGAGTGTAATGTAAATACAAGGGGCAGTAATAAATAGGTACCTACTTGTATACTGAGCAGCATGGATTCAAAATGTATTCATTGTCCTAGCATATGTTAATCGCTATATTGAAGTTAACTATATGATGTAGAAATTTCAAGCATGTAGACTCATTGTGTCACTTATTTTTATGTCATTAAATCTAATATAAGGTGTCAAAGTAGATGCAATTTGAGATATGTCACTAGTCTCTAGTCACACAGATACTCTAGAGACTGAGGTAGGAAAATTGCTTGAACCAAAATGCCACCTGAAAATAAACCACAGCAGAGTACACTTTGTAAAAGGGCAATTCATAGGCCCTAGTCAAAACACAATCTTATTTCTTATTTAATCCTAATTCTTTGAGATATATGTACTGAAAGTACAATAATTTTGACTTGGTCAATATTTTTATAACTTTCAAATAAATTATAGTAGCCATGATTTATACTCTCCTCTATAAAAATTTGATTCCCCCAACCCTTGCCACTCTCCAGTGCAGTTTAACTGCATGTGTCATGTGGGATAGGAAGTTTAAAGGAGATGTTGGGATAGAAGGACAGAAGGTCTTTCTCTTTCTTGGGTTATTAGTTGCTCACTTGTCCATCATCAGCTGGAGCAAAGAAAAGATGAAAGGTTCAAGTAGAAAGATGTTATTTTAAATCAGTACTTATACAAGGCATGGAAATAAAAAAAAAATCCATTTATTGAACTGAAACTTTCACATGAAGTATTTAAAGAAGTCCCATTAACTGTTCCATGATAGTCTGTTAGATAGAATTCATTCTTCCCAATCCATCTTCTTGTCTTTCGCGGTCTATGTCTGGTGTATCTGAGAATTTCAAACATCTCCCAAGTGGTTGTCATGCAGTATGAATGTAGTTATTTCCTGAATGTAAAAGTTATTCATCTTTCTGATGTTGCCCCTCACATACTCTGGAATGGATTCAAGATCCAGATGATATTTTAGAGGTGCTCTGTGTAGACCCCTTGAAATATGCCTCACTTAGCTTAAAGTGGGGAATGGAAAGCCATACAAACACCCTAGAGAAGGGAAAAAAAAAAATCAACATTTAAAAAAGGGGGAAAAAAAGCTTATGTGTATAGGAAGTGAGGGGTTGTAGACCGGTCTAGGAAAGTAGAAAAATGAGAATCAAGAGGTGTCATGTACAGATACAAATTCTCATTGTTGAATATGCTCTCTCTCTCTCTCTCTCTCTCTCTCTCTATATATATATATATATATATATATATATATATATATAAAATCAATTAAAAAGAGGTGATCTTCATTTAAAGATTCCTAATAATGTACAGCAACTCTCCAATTACCTTCAAAGTGTCCTCTTCCTTTTCATATTCTTAATTTTTTGTAGTTTTAATTTGTTATAGTACACTGGAGCCCTCAGTTATTTTATAAGTATGTTGAAGCTTAATCATACAGGACTTTAATTTTGGAGCCCAAATCAAATATCTATGTTAAAGGTTTAATCCCAACTCAGTCAGTTCATTTTTAGCCAAATGTTACTTTATAATCATTATGCAAAAACTATTTTAAAAGCCAATTTTCCTCTTGCTTTAGAAGTTTCAATGGTATTGATTTTATAGGTGATCATTATTTTGATATGGAAAAATACATACAGAAAAAAATAATCTCTATTACCCCATTTATCTTCTGTTTGTTACTGTCACTCTTTTCTTCCATATTTTCTTTTCACTAGAATTGTTTACCAGCTTTCTTTCAGTGTGAAGCAATACATGCAATATAAAAAATATTTTAAAGAAAAGAGACATATTTTGATTCATAGTTTCAGAATTTCAGGCCATGCTCAATTGGCCCTCTTGCTCTAAGGCAGAATATCACAGCTGGAATACGGGAGAGAAGAAATTCCTCACCTCTTAACAGCCAAGAGGTATTAAGGAGAAAGGGTTATTCTCTCTGTATCTCCTTAAAGAACATGTTTCCAGTGAATTCTCTTCCTTCTTCTAGGCTCAATATATTAAAGTTCTAGTTTTCTCTTGTGCTTCAGACAAAAAAAAAAAAAAAAAAAAAAAAAAAAGAAAAGAAAAGAAAAGAAAAAGAAAAAAGTCCTTCACATATGGGCTTTTAGAGGATATTCAAGATCTAATTATATGTATTGTCTCTTTTAAATAATGTGTGCTTCAAAATAGAGAATTCAAGAAAATGATAGAAATATTCTGACTGTGTTAAGTAATTGTAAACACCATATAATACTGTAAGATAGAGGCTTAACATTAGCTATTCAATATATTTAGGGTTATCTCGGTTCAGTATTTGTTGGGCATATTCTTATACTTTTTTCAATTTTTATTTTATTTATTTATTTTATTTTATTTATTTATTTATTTATTTTTTTTTTTTTTTGAGACAGGGTCTCACTTTGTGGTTCAGGCTGGCCCTGAGCTCAGCCTCAAACTCACATCACAACAATCCTCCTGCCTCTGCCTCCTAAATGCTGGAATTACAGGTGTGAGTCACCACTCCATGGACACCGAGGTATTGGTACTGATTGCTGCTGGGCCTGAGTCTCCACTGCCATTATTGTTATTTGGTTACCAGGGGATTGAACCCCTGCCCTTGTGCTTGCAAGACAGGCGCTGGAACCACTGAGCTAAACCCCCGGCCCTCATATTATTATTTTTAAATCTCACCATATAAGTGATTCTGGATTTTAAACACAAATTCAGTGCTTCATCTTTCCTATATCTTTTCCCATTTTGCACCACTCATATTTCAGTATTCTATCTTCATCCTGAATTATTTAGTATCTTCTTCCCCTAGGTAGTTTATTTCTTTTTGAATTGTGATTTTTATTATGATGTTAAATATACAAATAGATAAGTGCTAGATCAAATATAAACATAGACCAGTGAACAACAATCTACAGCACACTGTATGAGAAGCCAACTTCATATTTGCTAAAAAATAGAACAGGAAACCAGCCTGTGGTAAATCAGACTTAGAGGAAGTCACACTGTTATCTCCAACAATGTATGAAACCTGACATTAACTCTATTATCACAATGGCTCTATATGGTGAAAAAGTAAATGACAACTCAATAATTTTAGTCTTTAGTTCATTTTAAGATTAGTCAGAGAGTGTGATACTCATCAGTCACATAGGATACACATTTTCTCTTGCTTGACCTACTTTTACGCATGCTAACATTTTCAGGGAACACCTGAGAAATCTCTCTCTCTCTCTTTTTTTTTCCACTGAAAAGCTATTCCATGCTTCTACCTTCCCTTAACTCTTGGCAAAAGATGCATGTTGTAGTTGTTGATTTCTTGCTGAAGTTATATCTAAGTAAGTAATTTCAGATGCCTCTTTTGTTTCCTTTTTGTACTCAAAATATCTTCATCAAAAATTTCTGAACTTTAAAGGAAAAATGAAACAAAGCTTACAAATATAGGAATGGGTGGTTGTGGGAGGAAAGGAGAAAAAATAAGAATCAAATCATGTCATATTCTGGTACAAACTCTCAGTGTTGAATGTGGTGATGATATGTATTCATAATGTACCAGTGAAGATTTGAATTAAAAAAATATTTCCCAACTTTCTTAATTTGATTATCATTTCTTTGTGTTAAATTTACTGGACCATAGCACCTAAATATTAATTTGATCAAAAATTAATCGGATCCAATATTATTTTGCAAGAGAAATATTTAAATTATCTTTAAACTTTAAATCAGTAGACTTCTAATAAAGAACACTGTCCTTCAAAATTGTTCATATATGTCATTAGTTAATCTTACATGTTCAAGATCGACTTTATGATGCAAAGGCATTGATAAAAACACAGTGTCCTACCCTGAGCAAGGAGAAGTTGTATCAAGAGACCTCGTGTAGATTCCAATCGTTGTGGGGTCTTCAGCCTACTAGACCTGTCTGCAGATGTTAGAGTAATCATCAGATATGTAAGCAGGTAAAGTGAGTTATTAAACTTTCTCTTTCTCTATCTCCTTCTCTTACTTTCTCTTTCTCTCCCTTTTACACACACACACACACACACACACACACACACACACACACACACACGCACAGTACCCACTGTTTCTCCTATCTGGAGATCACGATTCACACACTCAATACTGAAATAACTACCCTACATACACATTCAGCCATTTTAGAAAGTGAGTTCTACAAAGGAATGGTTTGCTTCGATTTTATTGAATGATTGTTTTCACTGTTCTATTTCAAAGTATCATAAAATATCATCAATGACAGAAATGTTTGTATTACAGCTTTGAGGCTGTGAAGTTAAGACAGAGGCAGTGGCACATTCATTGTTAAGTGTCTCTTTTCTGGCTCACAACTCGTGTCTGTGTTCTCAAATGAATTAAAAAGCAAACATACTTCCTTGGGCTTCTTTTACATGCTTATCTCATTCATGAGGGCTTTGCTCTCTTGATTTAATCACTACCCAAAGGTCTACCTCTTAATATATTATCTAATGAGTAGAAAGTAATTCAACATAGGAAACCAGAGGAACACAAATATTCAGATGTAATGCTGATATGTACCAATTGTCAATACCATGTATACCACAAATTAGGCAAGCAATATGCAATGATTGAATATATGAATAACAGTCTTTCATTGTTCAGTGTTTTACTTTCAGACCTAAGAAATTAAGAGACAGAAACATACCATGTTATCTTTAATTTCCTTTTGAAAGTCAAGCTCTTATAAGCTTCTCAAATAATCAAATTGAAGCTACTGAATAGTTTAATCACTCTCTCTGTTAAACTAGAAGCAAAATAAAAAGGAAACCAGCATCATACCTTTTTTTCAGTGGGATTTCAGGAACATATTTCTTCTCAACGGATACTTCATAGCATCCATGAAATAAGTGCAAATTTGAGTACACTCTACCTTCCCATAAATTATCCAGCAATCATCCTTTGCTAAGGGGCGCTTTATTTTTCATGCTGATTTTCTTAAGTGCTCTACTCTGAGACGTCTTAGGCAGGACCATGTGTTTTGTTGTTGTTGTTGTTGTTTTGTTTTGGTTTTTTTTTTCTCCTTTCACATATGGGAAGATAGAGCCCGAGTGATAGTTCTAAAACTTACTTTTATCACATTTATTTGTGAACTCTGGGGTTATACAAAATTGTTCTTTCAGATCAAGAACAGAGAAAAAAATGTTTCACAGAAAATCAACACATAGTAATCTCCCTTTTTTTCTTTTGTCACTCCTACTAAGATTCATTTGAAAAAAAGATTTCCCTGAAAAGATGAAAGTATGACAACTTTTGAGTTAAAAAAGGCCTTGAAAAATGGAAATATAGTTCAAGAATATATTTGAAATTCTAAGAATGTTGACATATTAGAATATATGTTATTTCGTTTGCTTTGCTTTTCTTTGCTAGTTTTTCTCCTCCACTTCTATTTGCCTGTGTATAATGCCAATAAATATGAGATGGAGGGTGGGATAAAATTCAAAAATATGTATCATTTATTGTTATAATTGCTATAGACTGATTATTTCTATCTCACTTTCAGACATGTTAATATAATTAGTTGATTACACCAACGTATCTAAACCTCTTAACTATGGCGTGTGTTATGTATTTTTCTTTTAAGACAAAAATCTTCATGTATAAATTAATATTTCTAAGTAAAACCCCAACACTCAGATTTAGTTACACTGTTGGTACTTTTCAGGAAATACATGGGTTTTGAGTTGCAGCTGGGCATTTACCTTTAGAAGCTTTGCTATCACTTCCTTAGGCCACCCTGAAACACTGTCTGTATCAGTTTTTCTCCAAGGCTGCTCAGTCCTGGTACAGCTTTGTCTAGATGCCAGGTGTTTGGTTACATCACCTTCAAGTTTTTGTTTTAATATTTCAATTTTCAAAAATACTTCTTGCAGACTTTGAATCTTGTATAAGGTTTGCTATAATGCTCTGTTCCATAATGTTCAAATACTACATTTGTTAATATTTCCCAATCAGTATAAGTTGAGTGACTTGAACTGTGGCAGAGAAGATGAAGGCATCATTAAATCTGATTATCTTTAGTTTTTCAAAAGGAATGTGACTACTTTCTTTCTTCATTTTAAATTAAAATATCAAGTGGAAATATAAAAGACATTTTGGGAGCAAAGAATAAGAAAGCATAAGAAATGTTACTCTGAGTTCTTGAATATAGAGGACATAAGTATAGATCTAAAGTAATCAAGGAAAATGATAGAAACAGCTTCACTTGACAAGTTTACTCTTTCAAGAGAAATGTATTCATTTTTTTAAGTGGTGCAGGTTTTGAAAATATATGGACAATAGACATTCCAAGTTTTAGCTGTACTAAAGTATTTTAAAATTGAATGAAAAATTTTGTTCCATAATTTTTAAAGTATATTATCACTGAATTTAAACTTAATTATGAAGTAATTACTTTTATTAAGTTCTTACTTAGATTTCAAATGTTTGCATATAAAGTAATTTGAATATTGATAGATTGTACAATTGAATCTCACTATGTCCTGAATCAGAATATTTGAGTGGGAGATATATCTACTGGCTAAGTTATTATAGTATTTTCACAAGCATGGAAAACTGTTTCTGCTATTAAACAATGATATATTTTGAGCTACTTGACTGTACTTGAACAAGCTTGATATTTTCCTGACTTAATGTTAAAGAGGTATGTCTTTAAGATCCTCCCCATCACCAATACCTTTGAAATTCAACTCTTTCTTAATCATAAATTCATCATGAATATTTTAAAGGCTGCATATCTATCCAATTACCATGAAAGTAGTAGGAACTAAATAATCAAAATGTATCATTAGTAAGATTGGCAGAGACTAATTAATCTTTCATGGTTTTTGTAATGTTGTTCAACATATTGTCTTGATAAGCCAGCTCAAGAACAATGTTTTTAATTACTAATTTCCTTTTAGATGTGTTACTGAAATTATAATTTCATGTTATATATGTTAGTACTAGTTCAGCAACCATGAGTGTAATATCACATGCTAATTTCTCTCTCTTATGCACAAATACTTTTTGGAATTTTACTTTTCCTAATTTTCTTTAATTTTCAGAAGGGTTAGCATGCATTCTGTGATTGAAGAGGGGGAAACTCATTTTTAAAATATTTATCTTCATTTTTGTCTCTATTTGTGAGAGTTATGCATGTGCTAGGTAAGTCCTATACCATTAAGCTTCTTCAGCAGTTTGAGATCTCTGTAATTATATTAGCAGAATCTTGTTTATCTTACCTTAAAATTTGGAGATGGTATACAACCATGTACATATATTACCATACACAAATACATACCCTACAATATTTGTGAAGTATGTGTGTTAGATATATACAACATATATCATATGCAGAGATATCTTTTATTATTTCACTAGATTGTTCTACTATTTATGCTTATATTATCACTCTGGATCCATCTTGCTAGTGGATGCTGCTAACTTATTTGCTTAGTACTCTGCCTTCTTGATCATTCTCAATATTTCCTTTGGAAGGGTTATAGATATTAGATGGGATTATGGATTAGTAGTCTGTTTTTAAGTGTAACACTAGGTGGTTAGAGGTTCTGTCCAAGTAATATGGTATCATGATGTAATTCTCCCTTCTGCCTTTTCACTTCCTACTTGGAAGACACATCATCATTATATTGGTTACATACTAAAACTGTCAAAATATATCTACATTACTCTAACATGTTGTTGGTTTGGTTGTAGGAAAATGATTCATGTATAGCAATGAACTTGCTGTTTGTAGAGTGATAACTGTATTATAAAACAAGCTGAGTATAACTTTGACTCCTTAGTACTAGGAGTCATAATGGACTTTTTTTTTTTTTTTACATTGCCACTACTGGGGATTAAATTTGGGCAGTCTACCATTAAGCTTTCTCACTCTTTTTATTTTAATTAATTAATTAATTAATGAAATTAGAGACAGAATTTTGCTAAATTGGTCATGCTGGCCTCAAAGGGATACAGGCTTGCTCCAAAGCACTGGCCTACAGTAAATTTCTTTAACAATTTTGCTTACTCCACACAGTGTATATTTCATTTCATATATCTATATCGGTGTATTTATAAATTATTGATATTTACTTTGTATAATTTTTGGGATACTCATGGTCTTGTTACAGTGCATGGTTTGTAGTAATTAAATAAACCTATTTTAATTTATAACTTAAATATGATCTACCGCTATTAAAAACAAATTAGCACACCAATTTAAAGATAAAAGGCATTATGAAATTATTTTATTTTGTATCAGTTGTGATGATATGTTATTGAATACATGTTATTCTTTTACAGAGCTTTCAATCATATTAATTAATAAAAGTAAAAAGAATTAATCATTAAATGAAAACATAATTTCATATATATATTCAAACTTGGAAGAACAGTAGAATAAAGGGATTAAACTTTACTTGAGAGTAACGAATGATAAGGCCTTCTTTATGATATAAAGGGAAGAAGAAATTTTTGTTACATGCAACACAATTCCTTTATTTTGACAATATTTAGGCTACAGAATACAATTGACAAGATCCAGTCTCCAAAAGTGTCATTAATGATGAGGTTTTACATTCCAAACAAAAATGAAATTGTTATCCTATCTTCTATGAAATTGTGAGACAGACAGCTACATTTGCAAAGAAGCCAGTTTCAATTGGCACAGTACAGTTTCTGCTATTTTATTCCTTCTAAGGAAAATTAACTTAGATAAAAACTTGTTTTAATCAGAACTTTTTGTATTGTTCTATCTTGTTTTTCTCACTTTGTAAGGGAAATGACTTAGAAATGTTCCTTGCAGTTTCTACTTTTTCCTTCTGTTGTTTTCAGTTTTCTCTACATAAAAACAACCTCTTCTGCTCAGCCTATATTCTGTTTTGTGAAATCAGGTGTGACTGAATTCCAGAACAGCAAATAAGTCGATTAAAATCTTTTTTACAAAATTTTGTTGTAATTTTGTTTTTTGACAATATTAATATATACATATTTGTGGACAGAGCATTTTAGAAAATGAAATGAGACTCCTGAGGAGTAGGAAGAATGGATAAAATATGACTGCAGAGACATCACCATTAGTTATAGTGGAAGCATGAGATTTGAGAGAAACTTATGAAAACGATCACATATAGCTTTATAGAACATGTAAATGTTTTGTATTCTAATCCAATAGCTTGTAGCTGGGAGGAAAAATATAAATAAATAAGGTTTCCATTTTTAAACACATGAAAAATATTAATTATTTTTAGAAAAATGTCGATTGAGGAAAATAACTTATACTTGAAAGGACTAGTTAGGAGACCAAAAAAAAGTAGCCTAGAAGAAGAAAAGATATATATATTCAGAGATATCTAAAGAACGATATATATTTTCAATTAAATGTTACTGTTTTCATAGTGATGTACCACCCATATCTTCCTCCAAGGAAATATATTGACTGCTTCATCTACTGTCGGGACAGTCCTTTTCTCAGCTGAAAACAAACAAACAAACAAAACAAAACAAAACAAAACAACAACAACAAAAAAACACATGCTCAAGAAATTATTTTCACTGGAGAAGTCATATCAGAGAATATTCGAGGGTACAGGATATTTTGTGTCAACACAGGAGAACTTTGGTGGGCTGTGCATAGCTTGTAGGTCTCCTGGGATGTCATCTGTGGATTTACTGCACTTTCCCTATTCCTTCAATAATTTCGTTCTCTCATACATATCCAGACCTAAGGCATCTGTCTTAATTAAGAAACAAGTTTCTTCTTTTATTATTTTGTTTCTTTGCTCTTGCGTTTACAAGACACAGCCTCCTCAGAGAATGTGTTATGAGATTACTTCTCGTTATAAGCATTATACTGGTCGGCTTTTCTTTGGTTGGACACAGAATGTGATACCTGCAACTTCAAGAAAGTCAACTGTGTGATTCATGGCTCTGGAGGATTCTCATGCTTACCTGATCCTAAAGCAGGGTATGGCAGAAGAGTGTGGCAGAGCAAAGCTGCTCGGCACCACCCAGAAGCAGAGCAGAGAAGCAGCGCAGGAGAAAGCAGTCACGGACGGGATGCAGTGCCACACGTGAAAGCGTGCTTAACAATGGCCCGGTCCGGTCATGTTGACATCCATTGCAGCTATCACTGTCTGCTGGGTTTTAAATGGGCATTGCTGGGTGAAATATTTCCCAGGAAAAGGGGGATGACAAGTAGTTTAAAGACACGGGAGAATTGCTGCACTGTCTCAATAGTGAAATTGAAGCCATAAACTAATAGAACCGGGGAACTTGCTTCCTTTAAAAGACTTTCTTAGATATTTGGAAGACACACATTTACGGTTTTCTTTCTGTATGTTTCACACTCCTTCCCAGTCTTTTCTAATGATCCTTTATTTTATCCTGGCCTACCGTGTTAAATTTAATGTTAAATTTAATGTTTGTCAGTGTCTTCTCTGAACTTTATTTACACCATCAGGGGTCGCTTCTTTTTTCCTTTGTTTGTTTCCTTTTCTGATGAATCTGCACAATTTTGGCATCTCATCTTTTCTGTTCGCCTGGTTTCTTCCCTTTTTGAGATGAGGTGTCATCGTGTTAGCTGAGTAGCTGAGATTATAGGCATGAGCCGTGGTACCCAGCTCTCCTGGTCTTTCGTAAACATATGGCCTGAGAACTAATAACCTACTAATCATTTTTATTTGGAAACCGCAAAAGCCTCAAACATAGCGTACAGCAAATTTGAAAAATCTATTCCCTCAACCTTAGTATTACATTTCATTGGTTAAATATTTTAAACTCCAAATGTGAAAACAATCCTCTTTTGTGTTTCTTAGTTACTCCCTAATATTTTTATCTCTACCATTAAAGGTTAAAAGGAAACAGCTTGTTTTTCTTTCTACCACAAAATTTATAAACTTTTTCTAACCTTAATCAACCTGATTCAATTTAACTACTCTTTAAAGTTTTTCAGTAAGGTAGTACTCATATGATTATATTACAACTTCCTGGATAAAATTTATAAAATTGTTTCAGGTCTTCTTTTTTTTTTTTTTTTTTTTTTTTTTTTTTTTTTTTTTTTTTTTTTTATCATTCTCTTACTTAGTCTTCCAAAGTATTTCAGGAAACTTAAAAAGTGATGAATTAAATGAACGTCCATATTGAGTGTTTGTGCTTTTGCACACAAGCACCCATGTAAACAATATAAGGAACAATCAAATATATATGATGAATATTTACATTTTTTAAAATATTAAGTAAAAATGCATTGCTGCATATCTGCCTCAAAATTATCTAATTCAGTTCAAATGCACTTATCCCATTGTTTCTGCTACTTTTAGATAATTCCATACGTCCTCTTTCATCAGTGTCTTTATAAACTGTAACTAAAAAAGTACAGTGAATTCTCGTACCTAATGACATCCAAACGAAAAGCTGGCTAAAAAAAATTACAGTGTATCATCAACCTTTCTTTTCATTGCAAAACTTCCAGCTCTTCCATAAACTCAGACTGATCATGAAGAGTGAAAGTGTAAAATAAAAATATCTGTTTTAATCATATCTCACACTATGATTGTAATAAAGTGTTAATTTCCTAGCTTTTGAATTATTAATATTTAACTGATCTATTTGTTTCAGTTTTTAAATAACTCAAAATACCAAGAGTTGCCCATTTACTTTGCTTTTATTCAAAGTGAATAGGAATATCTTAAAATCAACCTTGACTTGAAAAAACTATAGTTACTTGTGAATGGTAAATTAATTATTCAAAGTCTCAAACATATACACCTCCATAGATTCATATACATCTCATGTTTATTTTACATTATTTAAGTATATTATTATGTATGTCTTCTATTGACATTCTTTTACTATTCTTTCACAGTTTCACTAGTAATTATTATTTTATATTTAGTGTTTATTTCCAAATTGATAAATATTTATGAAAATGAAAAAAGAAAAATAGTGACTAACATTGGCTAAAAAAAAAAAAAAAGAGCCTCTCATCTCCATCACAGTCCCCAACAGCTGCGCCAGTGACACCTTCATCCAAAACCACTTGTGAAGTCCTGGGCCTGGACAGAGCACAGCCTGCCAGCTGCAGCGCTGTGCCAGGCATGGGGAACTTGCCTGATGCCGATTCTGATCTGGTTATAAGTGTGTTTTTGAAATTCCAAACTCAGTGCATTTTTTACTGTGGAAAGAAAAGCATATATTCCTTTTCTCCTTTTCCTATAGTACTGCTTTGTGATTGATATGCTTTAGAAAGAGAATCCCCAAAATGAACGTCCTGACTGAATGCTCGTCCTTTTTTGCAGCTTCCAGATCATAAAAATCTCATAATATCCAGAAAATTGGATCTCTTCCATTCAAACATAATTATTTATCAAACTTTCCCTGGCAAAAGCTTGTAGTACATAGTAGTTTAATATTGCACACATGCAAGCAATAGAAACACTGGAGGTATTTAACCTTAATTAGCTGAGTAGCTATCAATGAATGCAATCATACTGGTAAATGTAGTGGTCTATGAGAGTAGCAATTAAATGTTGGCTAAGTAAATTTGATAAGCTATGAAAATGCTATAGTAGATCTTTCATTTCTTAAAGTTAAGACTAGCAATGAGAAGAAGAGGCTCCTAGAAAATGTTGGGAAGGTGTTAATAGTTATACTCTGAATTTTTAAAAAATATTTTATAATCTGCCACTCAGGACATTAATTTTCATATAAAAATGAATAAGCTATAAATGAACAATTATATACCACAAAAGTACATTATATTATCTTAAAACAAAACTAATTAAAGTGATTACTCAAAAGTTTACTGAGGTTCTGTGACACACACCTAGCATTCAGCTCTCAGGAGGCTGAGTCAGGAGACTTCTGGTAAGTTACAAGCTAGTTTAGAAAACATGAGTTTGAGGACAGCCTAAATTACATAGTAATAACTTACCTAGAAAAAAAAAGCTGGTATGTAACTATCTAACTATCTAAAGCTGGTATCTAGCTATCTAACCATGAATAAACTGGTAAACTTTAAGTAATTCAGAATTTTAATATACAGTTGCTTATGGGTTGATTCTCCATTGAGAATGTACATTTATTTTAGAATTTAAAATATAATTGCTTATAGGCTATTATAGTTAAAAAATAAGATCTATAAAAGATAATGCTTCCAAAAATTGCTTAGTGAAGATTTAATTGCTTTGTTAATGAGTTCTCTCAGACTTGAAAACCTTTTGGTCTCTCTTAGGAGTGGAATTATTATTAAAAATAGTTCAGTATGTGAGAATTGTATATAACTATCTCATAAAGCAATATAATAAATGATAGCATCTTTGAGTTTCAGATTAACATTGAATAGATAATACTGTTTATCTTTTTAAAAAGATTATCAAATATCACTAAATATAGAAGTTGCCTTTTATTACTTACACTACTTATAATAGTATATTAACTTCTAAGCGAATAGAGAAATAAAATTTAATTCAATTTACTTCAGCCATCTCTCAATTCAAAAATATGAACTGAGAAATTTTCAGTATATTACACAACATTTTAAAATTATATATACACATATACTGTATAAATTACAGGTGTTTATAATTTGAAATTATTATCTAAGTTTGTTCCCCTGTAATCTACACCATTTTGGCACTCTATTTACTAACGCTGTAATAATAATTAGTTGGATATGGTGAGGTTGGATATGGTGACCAAGTCTAATGAATGCTAGGAAAATATCTTGACACTTAACTGTATCACCAACACTGAGTTGATATTTTTATTAATTAAATCTAGGGTATTTTTCAGTCCTTTAAAATATGTAGGTAATGCATACTAACCCTGAGGATAATTGAAAATAGTAAGAGAAGCTAAAATTTGTTGATTTATTTACTATTAACAAAAAATAAAAAATATTTACCTTTAGTAGAGACAACAGATTTAAGAGTGAATCTGTATGTACAACATCCACATGTACATATATGCATAAAACAAATACTTCATAGATTTGTTTTGAGGTATTTTATGACGAAGTTATTTAATTAAATAAAAAGTAAATATGCATAGACTTCCCAGCTTCTCCTTTTATTTTACCTTATCTCATCATAAACTTGCATTTCAATTCAATTATTCAATGCTTGAAGTAAAAGAAAAGATATAATTACATATTAAACATGTTTCCAAATGGGTAGTACATGATTTTCAGTTTTATACCGTATGTAGTTCATTAAAATGAGTTTAGAAGATGTGAAAACTAACTGGTGTAGATCCGACAACATTTTTGCTTGGTACATTGAATATCTTCCTCAGATGTCAGTGAATTTATCAGAAAACAATTTATTAATACTAAATGAGAACTAACTATATCACGATTTTACTAACTTTAAGGTCAACGAGGGGCCGATAGATTTATTTATATATTTGAGAGTAGTATGAGTCTCAAAATTCAAATACTGGGCCGGGATATAGCTCAGTGGTTCCGGCGCCTGTCTTGCAAGCGCAAGGACCCGGGTTCAATCCCCGGTAACCACATAACAATACTGGGTGTGGAGATTCACCCCAGCGGCAACCAGTACCACATACCAGTGCCGGGCATGGTGGCTCACGCCTGTCATCCCAGCACTTGGGAGGCAGAGGCAGGAGGATTGCTGTGACGTGAGTTTGAGGCTGAGCTCAGGGCCAGCCTTAACCACAAAGTGAGACTCTGTCTCAAAAAACCTTAAAAAAAAAAAAAATTCAAATACTAATTGTGAGAATTTTTTATAATATAAAAAATAAGAACAATAAGATAAGCATGCACAAAATCACTATAACTTGATGATTTTATGACTTCAAAAATGTTTTATGGACTTTTACTTTTTATCTTAGAGAAGACAGTTTCCCAACTCTTGCTTTCATTTTCTTTCAGTTCAAAATACAAATATAAATTGAAATTTGTATGGTATTATATTATACAACAATATCCTAGCACAATATACAGAACAGGAGCCATTGTTAATCTCATATCTTCAATAGAATTAAAAATAATTTTTCCTAGAAGGTTCTCCAAAAACCACAACACATTTGATAATATTTAAATGCAGGGTTTTCCTATATTATTCATGTATATATTTATTTCATATTTTCTGGTATGTAGCCACTTGTTTGTGTGGAAGTCATTAGGCTGTTATCATATGTTTTAACACATTACTTCATTAATATTAGCTATTCCTAAGACATATTACCTAATTAGAATCAAAGAAGTTTATATTGACATTTTAACATTTAAAATTACTATCATTGTTGATATTTTATGGGTATGAAGTTCATTTTCTGTGTAAGTTAGCAGTCAATTGTCTGATATTAAAAACTCTAAATAATTAATATTTGTTAATTAAGACTTTTCTTATTTGTTAACATCTTAATTAAGGTAGAAAACGTTATTTTCATTCCTTTTCCCTTCAAGTGTACCAAGTGATTACATTTGCATATATTTTTGAAATTTAGCACCATTTTTTTATTTGCCAATTGAAAATAAATCTATAATGATTAAATCAGTTTGTGGTATAATATTTAAGAATAATACACTTCAACGCCTGTAATCCCAGCACTCGGGAGGCAGAGGCAGGAGGATTGCTGTGATGTGAGTTGGAGGATGAGCTCAGGGCCAGCCTGAACCACAAAGTGAGACCCTGTCTCAAAACCACCCCCCCCCAAAAAAAAGAATAATACACTTCATTCTCATTTTCCTTATCATGCTACTTGTGAAAAAAAATGAATTTATCTGGCAGACAATCTCAGTAAAGTTCTAGGTCAGTAGAGTTGTAAGATATTTCTGAGATTTGAAGTTTGAAGGAAAAATATGAAATAATTGAGGAAATTGGAAATTTAAGGTGGAACGGAGACAGGGTAGATTCAGTTTCCGGTCACCTGTTGAATTTGCTAATAGTCTAGCAAATAATCAGGATCAAGTGACCTATCATTCATTTCAGTTCAATAAAATTATGTAAATCAAATTGACCAAGAAAACATGCAGTATATTGAAAGAAAGTATGATTAAATAGAAGGAAATTAATGAATAACTATGTGTAAATCTGGCATCCTATAGGCCTGATTTATTTCTATGATGAACCCAAGATATTGTTTGGTTCGCTTCACTATTAGGCTTTGTCCTACATGATAAACTCAAAATATAAATAAAAAGTGTAATAAAAGATAGACAAAAGGGACTAGGGAGATAGATCATTTGCAGATGACAAGGGATTAATAGAAGAAGGAAGAGGGAAAGGGGAAAGAAAAGCTGTTGAATAAAGTATTAAAATGCTTTATGTGCAGGTACCTACTTCCTTGAAGGGATATAATTATTATGTAATGTAGAAAAGTACAAATGAAATGGAAAAAATCTCATTTAAAAAACCCTACATTTATGAAATCAAGGGTTTCTCCTTATTTACATTTTATACCATGATAGTTATATCTATGTTTATAGTTAGAAATCTCAAAAAATTATTTCCCAGATATTAGCCATTATTGGACCGACCTAAATGTACATAGAGTAGAACAAATTTTGTGCATCAGCTTTTGAAATAAAATGTAAGTTGAAGAGATATTGGATGCCTTTGATTGTCTTGTGCTCTTACGGAGTGTTCCATATTGAGAAGAAATTCCTGCCCCTGCAACTACTACTTTCACCACATACTTGGCTTCACAGCAAAAGAGGTATTGTGCTATGTTTCCACGTGGTGAGAAGATAAAAGAGATGAACTTACTAAGAGCTCAATGCCCATGATGGAGCTTTAGAAGTTTTAGAGAAAAGTGAGCCGGAAAACTTTGGTTACTGTGACAAACTGAGCATGTCCATTGAGAAACAAGGCGACTACATAGCGGAGTTACAGATGAGTGCGCTGTATGTTTGATTGCAGCAAAACATTTTCTTTCCGCTCATGATTTGATAAATAGGTCTTTAAGTTTAAAGCTTATCTTTCTGCATTTACTTCATACTTTGCATCATAATGCCACTTATCAGACTCCAGTGCTGCTTTCTGCTAAACTTATAATCATTAGTCAATTTCTAGACTACGCCCATTGCCTCCTGGGACTCTATTCACATAGACATGTGGATTATAAATTAGGATTTGGAACTTTCACTGATTATAATGCCAAATATTATCTTTATAAACGTAGATCGTTTTTAGTTTTGAAGCCTATTTGGAAGCCTAACTCTGTCCAACCCTTAAATCCTTGAGACTATTTGGAAAGATCTGCACCTTTATTTTAGTCTATCTTCCATATCCCATAAGGCATTACTTCACATAATTCCTATTGTTATAGTTGTTAGCACTAAGTAAATAGTATTTTTTTTTAAATCAAGAATGTTGAGATTGTAACAAAAAAGTAAGGAAACAAATTTTATGTATATGGGAGGGGTGGTACGGTGGGTAGGGCAATGGGAAAAAATGAGAATTAAGTTGTGTCTTATACTGGTACAAATCCCCATTATGGAGTGCAGTCATGATGTGTATATTTAATGTACCAATGAAGATAAAAAAAAAAGAATTAACAGAAACTAGGCAAATAATTAAACTCACATATTTTTCTTTAAGAATGTTTTTATTTAAAGGACTATTCACCCATGAACAGAATAATGGTACCACAGATCCTGTAATATTAAATTCAGTTTGCACAATAGAGATCATAAACTAATTCAGATGACTTTTTGATTGAAGGGAAAAACATTACAAATATCACTGGCGTAATTAATATAATGCCAGCTAACATTCATTTGTGAATATTCTAAATCTCAGAATGTATGCACTGATCAGTAAAAGATGTCAAACACAATGGTTTGGCTCCTCTCAATTTTTGTTAAGCATTTCTATTTTATTTTTAATTTTATATATGTTTACATGTTTTATCTTTTATTGATGATACTAAAAATATTTTGTAAAGAAATATAATAAAATTTAGTTTTGATCTTATGTAATTTATTTTTGAAATTAGTTTATTTATTGTTTTTTCTTCTTATTCTTACAATATTTCAAATCTATTATGAACTATATATAGTAAGTTACTTTATAAAATATATCCTCCCTTATTTTTATTTTATTGGAAGTTACATATATAACTAACAAATCTTAATATTCTCATTTGAAATTTTCCAGAATACCTCTGGAAGTCATTGAGTATGCGTTAAAGTACTGAAATACAGAAACTAAAATACTTATTTATTGGGCCAGGGATATAGCTCAGTTGTTCTGGCGCCTGTCTTGCAAGCACAAGGGCCTGGGTTCGATCCCTGGTAACCACATACCATAATGGGCGTGGAGATTCACCCCAGTAGCAACCAGTACCGCATACCACAATGCCGGGTGTGGTGGCTCACGCCTGTAATCCCAGCACTCGGGAGGCAGAGGCAGGAGGATTGCTGTGATGTGAGTTGGAGGCTGACTCAGGGCCAGCCTGAACCACAAAGCGAGACCCTGTCTCAAAAAACCTTAAAAATAAAATAAAATACTTATTTATTGCAAGTAAAGTATCTCCTACACAAGTGTAATGCTTGTGCAATAAGCTTCTGTGTAAAGCGAAATTTTGAAAAGTTAACCTTAATGATAAACTAATAATCAATAAAATAATAAGAGAGTAGAAATTACTTAAGTGTTTCCTGGACAGTATTTCCTTTCTACTGGATTTGGAAACTTTTTTTTAAAAAATGATGAAATATAAATGAATATGATTCTACCACTAAACATTCAATAGACTTTTGTATCTTAACCTTATAGAATGTATCTTTTTGCACATATAAGTTGAACTATTTCTATATCTTCTCTCTTTATGTTTAATTATTTTCATTGATACATTCTATATACACAACATGATCACATTCGACACGTTGAGAATTTGTACCAGTCACGTGATTCAACTTATTTCTCATTTTTCCCCTCCTCTGCCCACCACACAGTCCCCCTTCCTTCTTTATACATAAGTTTTGCTTCCTCTTTTTACCACTAAATGTTTTATTTCCCTTCTTTACTTACCCCCTACTCCTCTTCTCCCTTTGAATATTTTTTATTTCATAGTGTCATACATTTTAGAACTCATCTACATCTTCCAACCTCATACCAGAGAAAAGATATGGTATTTACACACCTGTGACCTATTTATTTCACTTATGAATATGTCTTCAAGGTGCATCAATTAGAGTAAAAAAGACTCACATTTATCATTCTTTATGGCAGAGCAATACTCCATTTTATTTTTTAAAAATATTTTCTTTTTCTACTCTCCAGTTGATGACATTTGAGTTGTTAAACTGTGTCTTCTCTTCCAAATAATTGTATAAGTTAAAGCCTAATCCCAATACCTTACAGATAGATACATGTAGAAAGCTTTCTGAAAGGGTTAATTACATAAAATGAGATTTTTGCAGTGATATAATTAGTGTGATCAGAAGGAGAGTGGAGAAGAGGAGAGAGAATGAGAAACAAATGCACACTCAGAAGAGATGATTATGTCAACAGAGAACAAGAAGGTAACCATGTGCAAGAAAAAGAGAAAGGATTTAGAAGCAATCAAACTTCAGCACACTTTGACAATGTGGTTATGATTTCCAGAACTGTGAGGAATTTCTCCTGATCAACCCACCTATTGTATTTTTAGTGGAAATCTTGACAAATTAATATATCTTTTTTTTTCCTTTATAATACATAATCTAATACAGCTCAAATGATATCTGTTAATTAAATTTAATGATTGAAAATGAGAAGAAAGATTCATGTGATTAACATAAATGCAAATTAATGTCAGAAAGAGAATTACTTCTGTCCAAGGTCAACAGTAGATGACCAGCATATGTGCATTCCAAATATACTTCTTGCCTATAGAATTTTAAAATTTTATATTAGTATATGTTTCCATAAATAGGGATTATTTTCATTGTGTTAAATGGGGAAAAAACTTTAATACTTTCCCTTTAAAACCAGAAACAAGACAAGAATATCAACTATCATCACTTCTGATTAACATGGTTGAAGAAAAATTAGCTAAAACAATTTGTCAATGAAAAGAAATAAAAGAGATATGTCCAGAAAAAGAATGTCACATTATCATTACGGGTAGATGACATGATTCTTGACCTAGAAGTCCAAAAAATACACCAAAAGACGCTCAAAATCAATTAATTTCAGCAATGTACAGGATCCAAAATTAAAATAAAAAATTTCTGTACATGAATAATAAACCCCTGGTGAAAATAATTAGGAAAAAATACTATTCAGAAAAATTAAATATTGGAACACTAACCTAATTAGGGAATTGAAAGACCTGTACATGGCAAACTTATGTATTCTAAAAATGTAAATGGAAGTGGACATCAGAAAATTGAAAGATATTCCATTTTGTGGGTAGACAGGATTAATGTAGTCAAAATGGAAATATTACTGAAATTAGTAAACAACCAAGTAAATAAGTAACTTTATTTGGATAAAAAAATCCAAATCAAGTTACCTACAGTATCTTTCACAGAACTGAAAAAATGTGTGAAGATTCATATGACCCCAGAAGAGACATAGACCACAAAAATAAATCCTGGCTCATTAGAGTTGCACTGGAAACATCACAATGCAAGACTTGAAGTTATATTAAAAACTCCAGTGATAAAAGAGCATAGTACTGTCAGAGACAGACATGATGTTCAGTGGAACAGAATCCAGGATATAGAAATAATAGTAAGTGTAGCCAACTATTTGATCTTTGAAAAAAGGGCCCAAAAAACATGCACTGGAGATTGTGCTGGGAATACTAGTTCTCCACAGGCAGAAGATTAAATCTAGACCCGTATTTCTCACCATGTGCTTAACTAAAATCAAAATGGATCAAAGAACTAAGTGCTAAAACAGAAATATCCTGCTGGAAGATAAACAAGGACTTTCTCAAAAGAACCCCAAATGCACAAAAAAATAGTACAAAGAATAAAATAATGGGAACATATCAAATTAAAAAGTGCCTGCAAAGCAAAAGAAAGAGCCAACAGTCTAAAGAGACAACCTACGGATTGGGAAACCCCATTTTCAGGTATCCCTTGCATAGAAGGCTAATATCTAGACTAAGCAAAGAACTCAAAAAGTTAGATATCCTTCAAATAAAAAAGCCAATCAAAGATGGGTACCCAGAAAGTGTACATTTCAGATGAGTGGTCAAAAAATAATTGAAAATGCATTCCACATCACTAACATCTGAGAAATTCAGACTAGAACAATACTTAGAGTCTTTCTAAACCCCAAAAGAATGAATGCTATCAACAAACCCAATACTAGTAATGAATGCTAATGAGACTGCTTGGGTGGGGGGGACCGTTTCTATATTCTTTATGTCAGGGTAAACTACTGTGGAGACTCTACAAAGAACTAAAATTAGAAAACTATTTAAGAAAGCTATTTCCCTTCTAGGTGCTTTCCCAATAAACATATAATATGATAGTATTACACGCATTGCTGTGCATATAGCAGCATGGTGTATACTGGATAAATCTTGGAAGCAGCTTACGATACATAAGGTGTATAATCATCATCATGTGAATAAAAGAAGCAAATGTATTTACATAAAATAGAGTACTGCTCTGCTATAAAGAAGGATAAACGAGTCATTTGTAAGAAAATGTTTGTACTTTGATACCATGTTACTGAAATAATTCAGGGACACAAGCAATGGCTGGGAACAGCCGGAAGAGCAGGGGAGCCGCTGGAAGAGCAAAGGAGCAGCAAGAGCAACCAAAATAACAAAGCAGATTTTATCACCTGTTTGTATATATTTCTTTCCAGGTTGCTGCTTTGCTTCAAGTACAATTTGGAATTTCATTTTAGATAATGAAAGCATGTGTTTTAGTTTATTTGTTTGTTTATTATTTCCTTTCTGCGCTCTTTATTCTGAGTATGCAACAGGAAATAATAGTTTATATAATAAAATGTTGAGAATACTCAAGATATACTTATTTTTATATCCTTGCATTGGAAGAAAACATAAGCCTAAGTGAAGCATGTCTAAAAAACACGCCTATAAATAAAGATAATAGCAGGTTTAACACTCAAGTTTTTATCAGGAAATCCTTCCTCAATCTAAAATGATAAGAGTCTATTCACCAACATTAGCATCAGTTTGCATGATTTAATTTTTTGTAGTAGTATAAGATGCTACTCTGGCCTTATGATAAATAGCCTGGTTCAAAAGCGAGTAAAATTTCTTGATGCCTATTTACTAGTAATTTCACATAAAAAACAAAGCCAGCAGTGAAATTGTACTAATGGAATAGACTGCATTCGCTATAACCTATTCCTGTAAAACTGCCAAACCTTGAACCTGTCCGATACTCACAATCTTTCAAGGTAATTTCCTTCATGCATATTTGTATTTCTATTGAATTCTTATGGTAATTGATCTTTCTGAATTATGTTAAGGTATTTTCCCAGTCACCAGCTACTGATGTGCTTCATTTAGAGAATAAAGGAACAGTTAAAGATCACAGAGTACTTCTTTAAATAACAATACACATAAAATTCCATAATATTTGGATACATTCTCTCCTGTTCCATCTTAACCACACATTTTGTTAACCTTTGTCATTTTTACATGTTTTATTGAGACATCATACATTTACTGTACCATTCACTCATTTAAAATGCATAATTCCATAGTCATTAGTGTACTCACTGTTATGTGAAATCATTATCAAAAGCATTTTTTAAATATTTCATCACATCAAAAGGAAGCCCATATGCATTGACTACTGCTTCCCTTTCTTTCCTTTTTAAAATCTCCATCCAGCCCTAAGCAAAACTCTGATCTACTTTCTTACTTTATAGGTTTTTTATTATATATATTCTTGTAAATAAAATTATAGAATGTGTGTTTCCTGAGACTTTTTTCTAACCTTGGCTGAACTTTCATATTTTCAAGGCTCCTCTACACTTTTGGATATATCGCTCCTTCAATCACATGCAGGACTAAATCATAGCCCACACAACAGCTAACACATTTACATGGTTTATTATCAGTAGACTGACATTTATATATATATATATATATATATATATTTTTTTTTTTTTTTTTTTTTTTTTTTTTTTTTTTTTTTTTTTTTTTTTTTTTTTTTTTTTTTTTTGAGACAGGGTCTCACTTTGTGGTTCAGGCTGGCCCTGAGCTCAGCCTCAAACTCACATCACAATCCTCCCGCCTCTGCCTCCCGAGTGCTGGGATTACAGGCGTGAGCCACCACGCCCGGCACTGTGGTATGTGGTACTGGTTGCTGCTGGGTGTGGGTCTCCACACCCAGTATTGTTATGTGGTTACCGGGGAATCGGACCCGGCCCTTGCGCTTGCAAGACAGGCGCCGGAACCACTGAGCTAACTCCCCGGCCCCACATTTATATTTTTTTTGGTAGTTTTCCTCTCATGAACAATATTTCTACAAATATTTCCATGCAAGTTTTTTTTGTGGACATTTATTTCTAGTATTCTTCAATATTAGCTAAAAGTTAAGTTATTGGGTGATAAGGCCACTCTGTGTTGTTATTTTCAAAACAACTTTTCCAGTGTAATGACACCATTTTACATTTCTGCCATCTGAATGGTTTCTGATTCCTTTATATTTTTGATATTTATTTTTATCTGACCCTTTAACTATAACCATCCTACAAGACATGAAGTGATAGCTCATCCTTTTTGTGTCAGCATTGACCTCTGTTCATAATTTTGAACTCAATCAAGACCAAGACATTTCTAACATGTTTAGCACCAGTTTCGACTTACATTTTCTACAACTTGACTAGAGAAATCCTAGCTAGGACACCATTACTGTTTTTTCCCCAAAATAAGCCCTAACCAAAAAAAAAAAAAAAAAAAAAAAAAGGTTAACCTATCCTGGATTTACCTACCATTACAATGTAGCCACCAAGAAAGAAAGAAAATAGTTCTGTAGAGTCTTCTGCATGACACTGGCCATCACCATGGTAATGACCAGCTCAGGCTATTCCAGTTCAGTGGCTCAGTGAGGTCTTATTGTCTAGGGAAATTGGTAGGATACATATTTGTTGAATAGTAAGGCTTAAAATTCAAAGTTATACTTTGATTCACAGATTACACTTTAGATTTTATGTTAATAGGCACAAAATGATGTCATTCTCATTGTACATATCCATCAGTGCTTAAAGTAGTGAAGTATAGTAATATTTTATCATATAACTTTATTGTCCGGAGATTTATTTGATAGAAATAAAATAGGTAGCAAGAAAGATTCTTTATATATGCTTACTCTATACTTTCTGGTTTGATTTACAGAGCATGGGAAGAACAGACTTAATGTGATTTTCAACAGCCCTACATTTTTAGAACAGAAATTGTGAATTGGCCTCAGTTTAAAGTCACCAGTTACAAGAGCTTAAAGTCAACCTATGCTTTGGAGCTTTGAAGTCAGGCATTGACTTCAATTTTGCCATGGAAACTTTAGATGGTATCTTCTTCATTGAAATTTCCTAGTCCACGGAGGCATCTCCATTAAATATTTTAAATGGGTCTTCCAGACATCTTGGCTCAACTTCTACAACCATGTGTGCTGTTGCACCTTGCATTTAGATGTTATGAAAACGGCCTTTTCTTTAAAGTTTATGAACTAAAGTTGGCTTACTTCAAAATTTTCCAACCTTAAGGAATTAAAGAGGTGGGCTTTTAAATTACACTTTAAATTAAGAGACTCTTTTAACTTGTCTAATCTATTCACAGCACAAAACCCCTGTTTTTTAGAAAATAAGCCACTTGGCATCTTTCTCTTTTATATATTCAAGGGAGTAACATTTTAATTCTTCAAAAGCATTCCCTGAATATTTGCAATTTGACTCTTTATTTCACAAAAAGCCCTAGCTTTCAGCAAATCTTGGTCATTTACAATACTTTGTTACTAAACCTAAACAGTTGTTTTTAATATCATGTAAAATTTGAAACTCTTCTTCTTAGAGATTATTATAAGGTTGTTAAAACAGAAAACAATAATAAAAAACAGAAGTTCAAACTCTAGTTTTTGGGAATTCATAAGGTTTTTCGGTTTTTTTTCTTCTGCATTACTATTTGTTGTATATTTTTGTGGAAAAAAAAATTATGACTAAGTTGATAAAGGTAATTTCAAAACCAAAGCCACAATTTCACTATTGAGAATCAACTCTGATATTTAAGAGATAACTTTCCAGATTCTTTGAAGGTATTACTGTATTTATAATAAAATTTTCGTTGTTTATAGTTTCTGATATATATATATTTATCTGTATACCAATTCATTTAAACGCCAAGGATTATACATTTTAGGAGTCATCATTAGATATTTTTACATAGTTCTAAAATAGTATGAATTTCATATTAATTCATAGATAATATAAGATATTGAGATATTATTCTATAAGATATTTTACTAATTATTTAGTAAATGATATACATAAAATATGATATGGAGAATTATCTTCATTTTGTTTACAAAAACAGATATATATAACTATCACTATATACAAATATATATATATATATGTATATCACTATTAGCTTTTTCCTTTAAATATTTTTTTTCCAAAAGCAAAAACATTACTTTTATTTTTTAAATTCACCTCTAATTCACTGAATAGTCACTTTTTTAAAAAATTACAGTTGGATGAAAGACAGACAGCATGAAGCATACCGTCTAGCTGTCATTGGCTCTTTTCACATTTTTCTAACTTAATTTGGAGTTAGTGATAATTTCCACTGTTTGGATAGCTTTAAATATACATACAATAGACAAGCAGTTTTATATTCAGGAAGAGTCATATAGAGGAAAACAAGTAAAAATAATCATCATCTTGTTACTCCAATTTTTTTTTTTACCTTTTCTTTAAGTTAAATGACAAATAATTATACCCTGTATGTAATTATTGCCATTTTGGTATGATTATTTTGCAACACTTTAGTAATAGATTTCATGGTGATATTTTAAAATAATACAGAAATTTATTTTAACATTAAAATTTCCCTGAATATTTATTTTCATTGATTGTTGTTATTTTATATTTTTGGTACAAATGCTAAGAATAAGGATCATTGATCATCCATTGTTATAGTTTATATCTATCTAGATGTCCCTCCAACCTTTGGAAGGTGATTGGCTCGTGGCCATGTGAGTATTCTGATGAGCTTATAACTAATGTGAGTTAAAGCTCACTGGAAGGACCTGTGTCAACAAGGATGTGGCCTAGAATAGTACACATCTTCCCTTTTCCCTTGATTTCCCTGTCTGTTTCCTAACAGCATATCTCCAGTGCTTTCTCCTCAGCCAGGCCCCTCTGCCAGGAGATCTTGGCTTGGAAACAGCTAGTGGTGGACTGAAACCTCTACAAACAAAACTCTTCTCCTTAGACCTCAGGAATCAGCCATTTCATCTTACTACCATAAAAGTAAATAAAACAATAAATATTTATATGACAAGTATTAGCATGATAACAAGAGTCACGTTAGTGATAAACAGGATGTGTTTACTACCCAGTAAATATTCAAACAGGATAAAACATTAGTAGGCAATTTCTCAGGGTGATAAAAATTTAAAACCATTAAGGAGAGTTATGTCATGTGACCTTCAATGACATAGTAGAATATGAAGGAGCTAATTGGCAGAGACTTACAGGGATTCACATAACAAATCACATATAATCTATTACTCTATAAAATTAAAGAGGAAGAGGTACTGTGACAAGATTTATTAAATTTTGGCCTTGGTGAGTGTTATGGCTCGTGTTTATATATCTCCTCCCGAAAATCTTATGCTATTACAAATCTGGTTGGATCTAGTCTGATGGGCCTGAGTACACTAGGACTATGTGTGTGAGTGCTACTCATCCCAAGTAGTATGAAGAGAAATAAAAGGCAAAAAGATGCTTCTTGTTGTTTTCACTGTCTTATGTTGCCATGAGCTCTCACTCCTCTGTCATGTCTTGCCCTATTTTAAAGCCAGCGAATTATGGACTGAAGCCTCTACAATTCTGAGCCTTTTAAATCTCTCTCCTTTTAACTTTGGGTGCTTGATGTTTTGTCTCAGCAATGAAAAATATGTAACTAAGGCAGTAAGTTTAAATCATCATCCATGTAGATAAGTAATAATAATAGTAATGATTGTTAAATGACAAATTAGAGATAGATTCTAAGCATTCAAAAACTGATGAGATAAATAAAATCCTAAAATAGGCTTATTCTTCACCCTAAGAGAGTCTAGATAATATTTTTACTTAAATTTTAAAAGTATCAGATTCAGTCAAGATATTAAGAGCAGAGTAGGCTAGATATTGCTATAAATGAAAATAGAAAGCACACAGTTGTGGAAGAATTCATTGATAAACACTTTAAGAATGTTTAAAATATAGATATTTTAATTATCTCAGATTAATTAATCTCAGATATTTAATTATCTCAGATAATAAAAACTACATTATGAAAATGTGAGCCACATGGAAATAATTTCTAAGACTAATTATTTCACAAAAAAGTAAAAACAATTCCAAATGTACATACATGTTCACAAAGTATACATTCCCTATGAAATAAGCTATTAATAGTATAGCAAGTTTAATTAGAAAGGTCTTTTTTTCTAAAGAATTGTTATAACTTTTCATTTGTGTTCTTCCTGTTACTGAAAAAAATACCTTCCTTGGCTATACTCTCCAACAACAAAGAGATTAGTGTTATATAGTGAAAAAAAATAGGTCTATATATTATCATCTTCATTAAACTTTTAGCAGTTGCAATGTAAATTAACAAGTTGGTACAGTAATTAGCTGTTTTATGACAAATTATAATCATTTACCTTGTTTAGTAATTTCTATATTACCTACACTATATTCAGTCAAATGGCTGTAAAAAGGAGTTCATGCAAAGATATTTTCTACCAAATAATTCTACTTTTGCCATAATTTTGATCAAAATTAAGAGATAATAAATTCAAAAATAAAAATCAAGTTAAACTATAATGGAAGTAAGGAGAATAGAAGAGTTAAAGATAATTTCTTCTTACCCATGGTTTTAACTATAATCAGTTATGTTTCAAAATATTAAATGTAAATTTTCAGAAATACTTTATAATGATTGAATTGTGTATCATCCTCAATAGCTTGATGCTATTTTCCAAAATACACCACTGATAAGGTGTATACAACTTTCCATTATCTAACATATCTACTCTGTATTTTACCAATATATTAGTCATTTATTATCTATCTTTCTTCAAAGAAAGCTTTACTGCATGACAGAATAATTCAATATAATATATTTTATATGAAATGTGTATTTTTCTCTTGTAACACAATTAATCTATTATGCCTCTGTTATATTATTCAGTCTAACAATATGTTCCAAGAATTATAATGTAGAATTGAAGATGATGTCTTATGATAATAGTATGACAATTGCAATGATGAAAAATGTTGAGGAAGCTTGTGTTCAAGTAACACTTATTTTGTATAAAATAGCCCCATGAACGCTAGAATAGTATTTTGTTAAAGTGAAGAATATGAATTTGAATAGAAATATTGTAAAATGTTAAGATTATTAAAAATATTACCAAAATTTTTGAACATTATTTACAAAAGTACTGTTTTCTATTCTATTTGTTCTCCATTATTTTTCTCATTATTTTTCTTCTCCACACATCTTCTCATTTTGATTTTTTCACTGGCATCTTTGATAGTGTCCAAGTTTAAAATTTTATGTACAAATGTTTGAGGGTTTGCTGGAAATGTAGTAAAGAAATATAAAAGTAAATAATACATACAGTGGGCCTTTTAAAAGGAATGTGTATCTTTACTGCACCACAAGATCAGAAAAATATTCAATAAATGTTGACTTTTGCTGGTTCAGCATATTTTGAGATCAAGTCAAGAAGAACCAGACACTGCAGACCAAACTGAATATAAAAGGAAAGAGAATTATTTAAGGCACATCAGATGGAATAGTTTTTTTTTTCTTTTTCCTTTTTTGTGTAGTATAAAAATATACTCAAGACCACATAGTCAATGGAATTTGAAACCTGAACATGGTACAAATAAATGGAACTTGTCAGTTCTTTTATTTTCAGATTGCAATTGGCAATGAGCTAGCTCAACATTTATCCTCATTGCAATTGCTATACTTTTATCAAAAAGCATCTTCTTAATTTGAATTCTACAATAAAATTCTCGAAAAATACTGCTGGACTGTATAATGTTAGAGATGTATAATAGATTAATTGTGCTAAAAGACAAAAAGCCACATTTCATACAGAATATATTATATTGAATTATTCTGTCATGCAGTAATCTAATATGTACTTAATAAAGCATGCAAAATAACATACTGAAAGAAAGCCAAAATTTTGCTAGAGGTATTTTGTTTATTTTAATTTAATATTCTTGGTCCAAGTTACTTGATTTTTCTGAATGGAGCTTATTACAGCTTCTATTGTTGACAAATCTTTATTGATTGCCATCTCAGTTTAATAACAAGGACATATATTGAAATTTTATGTATTTAAATCATTTAAAATATCTCAATAATTTCAGATGTATCACTGTCACTGTTAGTACTTAAATATTCTGCCATTAAAAATGATAAGATTGAGTCATTCATAGTCAAATGGGTGCACCTTCAGGACATCCTATTAGTAAAATAAATAAGTCACAGATGTGCAAATATATCTTTTCTCTGGTATGAAAAAATAAAGATGTAAATGAGTTTTAGTACATATAGTTGATATTGTTAAATAGAAAATATTTAAAAGGAAAGAGGGGTAAACAATGAGGGGAACGAGAATGTGATAGTACTAATAATTAAAAAAAAACAACAAAGCTTATGTATATTGCAGGGTGGGTGGGGGAAGGAGTACAAACTTTTGATATTGAATGCGATGGTGATATGTACTCATAACTTACCAATAAAGATTTGAATTTTAAAAAATTAGCCAGTCTAACTAAACATTATTAGTTATTATTTGCCAGTATTACTACTTTGATATTAATTTTACAAATCTTTTATTTCTTTTTTATTTCAAACATTAATATTCACTGCCTTCATTTCTATAATATTCAACACAATATAAATTTTACAATGTAGAACATATCAAAATTTTTATCAAAATGTATAATTGAACAAAAATGATTTGCTCTGTCAAGTTATGGAAACGAAGGAAAATATTCAAAAAAGAACCATATTTTTAATAAATAATAGAGCAAAATATTTAAAGAAAGTGAAGACACTAATTCAAGATATAAGGAGACTAAAATCTCATAAAGAGTTATGATTTTTCTCAGTTCTAAAATTCTAGAGAAGACTAGCTGATCAACTAAGGTGCTTCATAAAATATAATGAAAGCTCCATAGAGGATGTATGAGCATTTTCAATAATTTTGTTTTATAAAATAAATGAAAACCATCTAGGTACTAGAACTAGATGTGACATAATTAGATATATCATGTTAAAATATTGCTTATTTGGTCATCGAACTCAGTAGGGAGACTTTCATTTCTCACTAGACTCATCCTTTATATTTCAAATAAAAGTACATAAAATGTCTTATCTACTCTCTCTTTTCTCTTTTCATCACCACTATAAATCCAAGAGATTATCATACATGTTGTTACATACTTTACATATATTGAACTTATTATATATTTATTTACATGTAATAAATGTATACCTTGAAAAAATCATGAAAAAATTAATAATGTACATTATATCATTTTATAGTTGTTGGTCAGAATTTCAGAAGTGTCTAAGCTCTTTCCTCACAACTTTCTATGTCCTGTGTGTTATACAATCTTGTTTCATATATGATGATTTCACTAAGTAAGCATGAATTATTCTGTTTTTTGTGTCTTCTAGCAATATTTAATTAATACAACGATATGATTCATAGTAGTTGCCTATTTTTTTTTTAATCAGGGGATAGAATAAATCCAAAAAATTTCTGTTCTCAGAATAGAGTATTGTAGGGCCAGGGATTTAGCTCAGTGGTTCTGGCACCTGTCTTACAAGTGCAAGGACCTGGGCTCCATCCTTGGTTAACCACATACAATACTGGGTTGGAGACTCACGCCCAACAGCAATCAGTACCACATACCACAGTGCCAGGTGTGGTGGATCACGTCTGTTATCCCAGCACTCAGGAGGCAGAGGCAGGAGGATTTCTGTGATGTGAGTTTGAGGCTTAACTCAGGACCAGCCTGAACTACAAAGCGAGACCCAGTCCCCCCCCCAAAAAAAAAAAAAAGAACCAGAATGGAGTATTGTATAAGCTAATTTCTTTCCATCACATTGCTTACTCATACAATCAGACAGGAGCAAACTACAGGGCTGTTCAGCCTCAAGGCAAACTAAGAGGCACAGTGTGGAGCTGGTGTTCCTATAAGAACATTCACAGCAAAAGATAAAAATCAAAGGAAACATTTTATAGTCTGTTTACTATATATTTTTTTCTATCTTTATTTTTTAAATGCATTTCCCTTTATGAAAAAAATAATTTGTGACAGTGTGTACTAGTCTGGTTATACACAATACATGCAAATGCATTTCATCACCATCACTTATTTCCTGGTTTAATTCTTCTGAAATGAAATAATTTCATGACACAAGTGCTAATAATAAAGACTTGGGTCTTACTTCTTGAGTAAGTAGGAGATTAAAAAATAATAATAATAATACAGGACTGCACCACCGAATCTGCGCCGGGGTTGGAGCTTACTGGCCTCCAGGCCCACAATGAAAGAGCACTCAGGGACTGAGTTTAGCAGGTCATACACTGAATTTCTCCATGTCAACTGCGAAAGGACATCCAGTTATCATTGATTGGTGAGTATGTGAGCCTGGTAGAACATCAGACCTTACCACTGCAGCTGCACAGGACCTACAGCGTACTGACCTCCAGGCCGACTGCACAAGTGAGCCCAGAGACTCTGTATTGGTGAGCAGGTGGGCCAACTAGAACCTCAGGCAGCGCCATTGTAGCAGTGCAGGAGCTATAGCATTTCTGCCTCTAAAGCAGACGGGAGAAGGTGTTCTGACTATACTGATTGTGTGCCAGAACTAGGGTTTTTTTTAGGTACCAAAAAAGACTGTAAAGAACAACCCAGGAAACACTTTCAACAAACATCACCAAAAAACAGGGCAGGTACAAAGCCAAAAACAACAGCAAGGAAAAATACTCAGAGATGAGGAAACACTCAAAGTCTCAGATACATCCTCACCTCAAGGTAACATAGGGGGGAGGGAAATAGAGAAGTTGGAAGGCCATTCTCCAGGGTCCTCATAAATGGCAAACAAAGCAGATCTAGTAAATGGAAATCAGAACTGATCTCTGAGATGAAAGCAGAGATATTGGACACTGTCAGCATGATGATTAATAAAGCTAAAGAGGAAATCATGGAGCTGATAGAATCCAAGATAGCCAAAGCAATTGAAACTTTTAAACATCTAGAAGCAGAAGTCCAGGAAATTAAGAAAGAAAATGAAAATTTGCACAATAGAATGAATTTGGCAGAAGACTGAATTTCAGCCCTAGAAGACAGGATCTCAGCCATTGAACTGGAAAGGCATAATCTATGGAAAAAAAGCAAGCGATAATGAAAAGTCAATCCACAACTCCTAGATGATTCAAAGAAGAATAACATAAGATTAATTTTATTCACTGAGGAAGCAGTAGACAATGCTAAAGATATCCAAAAGCTATTCACAGAGATAATGGCAGAAAACTTCACAGAAAAAGGTAAAGAATTTGACATACAAATATATGAAGCATACAGAACGCCACATGCTCGTGACATGAAGAAATATACACCTAGGCATATCATCATAAAAGTCCCAGATATTCAAAAAAAGAATGAAATACTGAAAACAGCCAGAGAAAAGAAAACAGTTACATTCCAAGGGAAGCCCGTCAGGATCAGAGCGGACTTCTCAACTCAAACACTCAATGCAAGAAGAGCTTGGAGTGCACTCTTCCAAGCCCTACAGGAAAATAACTTCCAACCGAGCCTAATGTATCCTGTGAAACTATCCTTCAAAATTGATGGGAAAATAAGATACTTCCATGACAAAGAACCCCTGAAAAACTTCACAAATATGAAACCTGTGCTCCAAAACATTTTAAAGAATAACTTGGAGAAAAAATAAGGAAAGTTAAAAATCCATGAGACCTAACCAAGTCAACCCATGGGACCGAACATAAAACTGATGGGAAAGGGGCAAAAGTAGAATAACACAGCCAAGAACAGGAAAACATGGCAGCACTCAATTTACCTATATCAGTCATAACCATTAATGTCAATGGACTCAATGCGCCAATTAAGAGATACAGACTGGCTGTGTGGATCAAAAGCAAGATACTATAATCTGCTGCATACAAGAAACACACCTAATTCAGAAAGAAATCCATGGACTAAAAGTAAAGGGATGGAAAACAATACTCCATGCAACTGGAAACAGCAAGAAAGCAGGAGTGGCGATTTTATTTGCAGATCAAATAGACTTCAAGCCAAAGCTGATAAAGAAAGATAAAGATGGACACTATCTTTAAGTTCAGGGAAAAATCCAAGAGACAGAAATCACAATCTTAAATATCTATGCTCCAAATTCTAATGCACCCAATTATATATAAAAAAAAAAAAAAAAAAACATTAACGGACTGGAAAAACCAGATAAACTCCAATACAATAATAGTAGGGGACATCAATACCCTACTGTCATGAAGAGACAGATCGACTGGACAAAAAGTCACTAAGAAAATACTTGAACTCAACCAGACTCTTCAGCAAATGGACTTAATAGATGCCTATGGAGTATTTCACCCCACAAAGTCAGAATTTACATTCCTCTCAGCTGCTCATGGATCGTTCTCCAAAACAGACCATGTGCTCATTCATAGAACAGGATTAAGCAAGTATAAAGGGATTGAAGTTACCCCTTGTATACTGTCTGACCATTGTGCCCTGAAATTGGAGCTGAATAGCAAATGGAAGCCCAGGATCTTCACAAACACATGGAAACTGAACAACACTCTGTTGACCAACCAATGGGTCACAGAAGAAATTAGAGAAGAAACTGAGCAGTTCTTACATCGAAATGATAACCCAGTATAACATATAGAAATTTATGGGACACAATGAAAGCAGTTCTATGAAGAAATTCATAGCAGTGAAAGCCTACATCCAGAAAACAGAGCAAGCTCAAATAAACAATACAATGCTGAACCTGAAGTGACTAGAAAGAGAGGAGCAAAACAAACCCAAAGTTCACACTATGCCAGAAATTAATGCAATAGAAACCAAGAGAACAGTTCAAAAAAATCAATGAATCCAAAAGTTGGTTCTTTGACAGGATCAACAAAATTGATAGACCCTTAGCCAAACTCATTAAACAAAGGAAGGAAAAGGCTCATATCCAAGCTATTAGGAATGAGAACGGAGAAATTACTACCTACCCACAGGAAGTTTAGAGGATAATAAACACCTACTTTGAAAATTTATACTTCAATAAAATGGAAAATGTAGAAGAAATGGATAGATTTCTAGACACATATGAACTGCCAAAGCTGAATAAAGAAGATATAGAAATGTTAAATACCCCAATAACAATCTGTGAAATTGAAAATGTAATTAAAAACTTGCCAACAAAGAAAAACCCTGGACCTGATGGTTTTACTGCTGAATTATATAAAAATTTTAAAGAAGAGTTAGTGCCTCTACTTTTGAAACTCTTTAATGAAATTGAAAGGGAAGCAGTACTCCCAAACTCATTCCTGGAAGCAACCATTACCCTGATTCGAAAAGCAGAGAGAGACCCAACCAAAAAAGAGAACTATAGGCCAATATCTCTAATGAACACCTATACAAAAATCCTCAATCAGATCCTGGCAAATAGAATACAGAGAATTATCAAAAAGATTATACACCCTGACCAAGGTGGATTCATCCCAGGGATGCAAGGATGGTTCAACACACGTAAATCAACAAATGTTATACACCATATTAACAGGCTTAAGAATAAAAATCATTTGGTCATCTCAATTGATGCAGAAAAAGCGTTTGACAAAATATAACACCCATTTATGTTCAAAACCCTACAGAAGACTGGAATAGATGGTCTGTATCTCAAACTAATAAAAGCTATCTATGAGAAACCATCAGCCAGTATCATACCAAATGGTAAAAAATTGAAACCTTTCACACTAAGATCAGGAACAAGACAAGGGTGTCCTCTCTCACCACTTCTGTTCAATAGAGTTCTGGAAATATTAGCCATAGCAATTAGGCAAGAGAAAGAAATAAAAGGAATAAAGATTGGAAAAGAAGAAGTTAAATTGTCATTATTTGCAGACGACATGATATTCTATGCAGAGTATCCTAAAAACTCAATTAAAAAACTGCTGGACCTAATCGCCAATTTTAGCCATGTAGCTGGTTACAAGGTCAATGTTCAAAAATCAATAGCCTTCATATACACAAACAGTAGACCCACTGAGAAAGATATTTCACAATAGCACCCAAAAAAAATAAAACACATAGGAATCAATCCAATGAAGGAGGTGAAAAACCTCTACTCTGAAAACTATAGCACTCTGAAAAATGAGATAGAAAATGATATCAAAAAATGGAAAGACATACCATGCTCCTGGGTAAGAAGAACCAATATTGTCAAAATGACTATACTTCCAAAACTACTCTACACATTCAATGCAATCACGATTGAAATCCCACCAGCATATTTCCCAGATCTAGAGAAAAAATTCAAACTTTCAACTGGAACCACAAAAGACCTAGAATAGCAAAAGCAATTCTAAGCAACAGGGACATGGGGGGGGGGTATTACAACTTCAAACCTGAAACTATACTATAGAGCCACTGTGATAAAAACTGCATGGTACTGGCAAAGTAACAGACCTGAGGACCAATGGAGTAGACTAGAAGATCCAGAAACTACTCCAGATACACTGAGCCACCTGATTTTTGACAAAGGAGCCAGAAATCCTCAATGTAGGAAGGATAGCCTCTTTAACAAATGGTAATGGAGAAACTGGACTTTAACTTGCCATAGACTAAAACTGGATGTAACACTTTCACCGTGTACTAAGCTAAAATCAAAGTGGATAAGAGATTTAAATATTAAAACAGACACTCTAAACCTGCTGCAAAACAGGTTAGGTAAAACCCTCAAGGACATTGGCTTAGGGAAAGATTTCATGAACGAAATTTCTCTAGCACAGGAATTGGCAGAAGAAATAATCAAATGGGACCTCATTCTTTTAAAAAGCTTCGGCACAGCAAAGGAAACCACCAACAGTTCAAAAACGCAACCAACAATGTGGGAAAAAAATCTTTACCAGCTGTTCCTCAGACAAAGGGCTACTATCTAGAATATATAAAGAGTTAAAAAAATCAGCCCACCCAAATTTAATGATTCAGTTCAAAAATGGGCATCTGAAATGAACAGATATTTTTCAGAGGAAGAAGTAGAGCAGCTAAGAAGCATATGAAGAAATGCTCAACATCATTAGTCATTCGAGAGATGCAGATGAAAACAACACTGAGATTTCATCTCACTCCACGTAGAATGGCTGTCATTTCAGAATCAGCCAACAGCAAATGTTGGCGAGGCTGTGGAGAAGAAGGAACGCTTCTCCACTGTTGGTGGGACTGTAGAGTTGTTCAACCTCTGTGGAGTTCAATTTGGAGATTCATCAAAAAGCGAGGATTGGAGGTCTCATTTGACCAAGCCCTCGCCCTGCTAGGTTTATGCACACAAGAAGTAAAAGACTCATATCACAGTGATGTATGTGCACCTATGTTTATAGCAGCCCAATTTGTGATTGCTACATCTTGAAAACAACCCAAATATCCATCAACTGAAGACTGAAGAAAAAAGCTATGTTTCTTCTACAGGATGGAGTATTACTCCGCTATAAAAAAATGATAAGTTTGAATCATTTATACTTAAATGGACATACCTCGAGAATATCCTCATAAGTGAAATAAATAGATCACAGAGAGGTACATATTTTTTTTTTTTCTGGTATGAGAAAATAAAGATGTAAATGAGTTCTAGAATTGTATGTCATATATTGTGAAATAGAAAATGCTCGAAGTAAAATAGGGTGAAGCGGGGAAAACAATGAGATTATAACAAAAAAGTAAGGAAACAAATTTTATGTTTGTGGGGGGCGGTATAGTGGGTAGGGCTATGGAAAAAAGTCAGAATTAAGTTGTGTCTTATACTGGTACAAATCTCCCTTATGGAGTGCAATCATGATGTGTGTATGTAATGTATCAATAAAGATAAACAAAAATAATACAAACATCCACCTTTGGTGTTAGGGTACATTTCTATCTTATAATTATGTACTAATGTAATTATTTTATTAATAAAATAACAAAACAGAGAAAATCATAAAATATTTAGCTTAGAAAATAAACATAATAATTATCTTATTTTGTTTACCCAAGTATTTTTAAATCTATAATAATGTGCTGAAGAGTTACATTTAAACTCTTCTTGGATAAATTTTTTGATATATTCAATATAAATTATAAAATAAGAAATGAACTCTTCTGATTAATGTCATTTTTCTTCTTATTAATGACAATATGATATCCATAACCATGTTGCTCTGAAGAGTGAGCCTATCATATGCTTATGCTAAAATCATGCTACCTGAATATAATGCCTTTGGAAGACAATCAGTGCCTTCTCCAGAGCATATGTGGCACCAGAAAATTATTCAATGTATGCAATGTATGTGTTTTTCAAAAACAAATTTGGGTTACAACTCTTTTGCTCTTTCCAAACAATACTTTAAAAAACAGTTTCTCAACATAAAGTTAGAAACATTCTACCATAGTCCACAAGAACAATGTAGTAAGATTTTTTTCAATTTGAAAAACAAATTATCTTCTTTTGTTTTTTTGTGCAGTTCCAAAGTATTTTAACCAGAATTTTAGAAATCTATTTTTTAGTCAATTCACATTGCATTATTTTT